>CATNVA010000067.1:0-39689 GCA_951217055.1 Gerris lacustris | reverse complement strand
CTGTGGGCCAATAGAAGCGTGTTTTAATACGGTCTATAGTTTTTTCTGTGCCGTAATGACCTGACATTGGGGCATTGTGGTATGCCTTTAAAATATCCGAATGTATTGATTTGGGTGCGAGAATACATTGCCTACCGTTATGATTTGTGCATATGATGTTGTCTTCATTAGTATAATATTTAGAATCAAATTTATGTGATTGACTATAATCATCCACCTCTTGCGCCGTTGCGATGTTTGTTAAATCGAAAACCGGGTAATACTTGTCTTGTGCATCGTTTGCTGTTACAGCGTTAACAGTTGCTACGTATCGGCTTAGTCCGTCTGCATGTGGAATGTTACGACCTGGTCTATGTTTTATCTCGTAGTTGTACTGTGCTAGTTTAAGTGACCACCGTAATAGCTTGCCTCCAGGATCTTTGAGTGTTTGAAGCCAATAAAGTGCTGCGTGATCGGTGATTATCGTAACCTTATAACCTAAAACAATGTGCCTAAAAGTATCGAGACTGTAGAGAATTGCTAAACATTCGCGGTGAGTTGCTGGTAAGTTTCGTTCTGCCTTTGTTAATAGCCGTGAGGTGTAACCCAGAGGACGTTCGTCACCATTTATTTTCTGAGAAAGAATTCCTGCTACAGCAATGTTTGAAGCATCGGTCGTGAGAATGAAGTCATGCTTGTAATTTGGAAATGATAGTACAGGTGGTGAAGTCAAAGCAATCTTAAGCTTATCGAATGCAGACTGGCATTCTACTGTCCAGTTAAATGGTTGGTTTTTCTTTGTTAAGATGGTGAGTGGTTTGGACAGATCTAGTCGTAGTCGTAGTAGTAGTGATCGATCCATTTTCTATAATAGTTAGTAACTCCTAAAAATGCTCGTACATCCTTTTGCTTTTGTGGAATCGGAAAATCTAGCACTGCTTTTAACTTACTTGGATCAGGGCTAAGCCCTTGTGATGAAATTAAATAACCTAAATACGTGCACTCTTGAACTAAAAAATTACATTTATCTAATTGAATACTAAAATTAGAATCCTTAAATCTTTGTAGTACTAAACAAATAGAGTTTAAGTGGTCTTCGAAAGTGTTGCCATTAAAAATCAGTATGTCGTCAATGAATATGTAACATTCTTCACCTATTAGCCCCGATAAAATTGCGTCCATACAACGTTGGAAAACAGCAGGACTGTTCTTCGCTCCGAAAGGTAAAGATTTGAACTTCCAAGTGCCGAAAGGTGTAACGAAACTTGTCTTCTCTGACGCCTCTGGTGTGAGAGGTATTGAATGAAAACTAGAAACTAAATCAAGAGTGGTGAAATAAGGTGACTTCGTGAGATTGGCAAAAATTTGATCGATGTTTGGTAAAGGATATATTTCGGTTTTTGTTATTGAATTTAATGCTCGAAGATCTACACACATGCGGTACTTTTTCCTAATTTGAGCTATGTCTAATGAATCTTTCTTAACGTCTAGTGGTTCATTCATGGCAGCTTTCTTCTTTATTAATATCACCGGTGATGCCCAGGGAGAAGTACTAGGTTCTATAATTCCTCTGTCTACATGATCTTGAATAAGCGCTTTTAAAATTGGAATTTCACTGTGAGCTACTTTATAGGGTCTTTTTGAAATTGGGTCATGGTATCCTGTGTCTATGTCATGAGTGACCAAGTGAGTGATAGGGGATTTGATATCCTTGGTGTCAGATGTGGGGTTACCGGCTGCAAGAATTGCCGGATTATTATTTTATTAAGGAAGCTAGGTAGTAAGTTAGGTCAGCCTGGGGAAGCTAGGTACGCCAGACCCCAGAGCAGGCGTGTATTACCGGTCTAGTATGCCGACCAATATTTTATGTTAATTATTAACTATACTTTTACCCTTGATTTAATTCTTTTGTTTATTTAATTGTTCTTTTGTACTCTGTCGTTATGTTGTGTAAACTTTATTGTCAATGATAAATATCCTGTATCATAAGAGGCAGGAGCTGGTTATTGGTTATTGTTTTGAGCTTTGTGTGCGTGACGGTCCTCGGCCAAGATCGAGTTGTGAGATAGGACTTAAACTTTGAATTAGTTACTTATTAAGAGAATAGGGTTGCGGTGCTAAGGCATATAAATATGGAGGAGAAAGTTAAGGAACTTGAGGGCAGGATAGGGGAACTCCTGATTGCGAACGCCCAGTTCGCGGCCCGTGAAGTCTCTTCTACCCCAAGAAGAGACTTGACACTACAGAATCTTATTAAACCATGGTCGGGGGACATAAAAACGGATATACCGGTAGAGGACTTTATCCGGAACATAGAAAGGGCTGCTAAAAATGGGAGATGGACCGAAGAAGACAAAGTAATGGTCTGTGAGGCTAAACTAACGGGGGCCGCCGCCACTTTTGTAGCTGCGTGCCCGGATTTGAAACCAGAAAACACAGGCTTCTCCGACTATAGTCGGAAACTGAAAGACCGATTTGGGGAAACCCGTGATAGGGAGTCATTAGAGCAGGACTTCCACGCAGCAAGGCAGACAAAAGGAGAGGGAGTGAGGGAGTTTGCGGATCGATGCAGTTCTCTCGGGTTGAAGACTCTTAGTGTATACCCTTCGATCGAGGAGCAGGAATGGGCGAAAAAGGACTTGAGCAGGCGGATCTTAGCCGTGTTCATAGCCGGATTGAAGGGAGAGGCGGCGCGACAGCTGCGATACCAGCCGCCTGTAGACCTCAAAGACGCAGTGCTGAGAGCCGAGAGGGTTGAACGGGCCAACCAACTAGAGGTCAAGGAGATTACACCGTCACACGTGTTTGAGGTGGCCACTAATAGGGAAAGACCAGACCCCGGGGAGAGTGGGGCCCCGTCCTTACATGCAACCGCCGGCGTGACGATGGTAAACAGCCAAGCGACAGGGGGTAGGTACTTGAGGGGGCCTCGGGCCAACGGCGGCTGGGGGCAAGGTTCAGGGGGCGGGTCAAGGTCCAACGCCGAGTGGGGACAAGATCCAGGAGGCGGAAGGAGATGGAACGGACCAGGAAGGACCGGAAGTAGACCCAGAGTTCCATTGCGATGTTACGTCTGCGGAGCGGATCATTTAGCTCGGGAGTGTCCCAGACGCGTTTTGGTTTGCTATACGTGTAATGGAGTGAACCACCTGATGAAGGATTGTCCCCAGAGAGGAAGGGAGGCCTGGGGCAACCAGCAACGGCCTTTAAGGGCCCTCCCTCCACCGGACTCCGCCCCAACATCATATAGGGGTCAGTCGATACCTTCGGGTCCAACACACCCAAACGCCTACCACCTAACAGACGCCCCACTGTTGGGTGGCCAAGGACAGGGGCAAGGGACGCCTACGTCCCGAATGTGATCGTGCGGCGTGAAGGAGGAATAGGATACGAAGTGGAAGTTCAAGGGGAAAAACTCGTTCTTTTGGTAGACACGGGTGCGGATATCTCGCTCCTTCGCTCGCCGAGACCAGGCGTGCGACTAACGGAGGCCAGAATCCAAGCCCGAGGAGTGACAGGAGAATGTATGCCTGTCCAGGGACACCAAGTCCTGGAGGTGACCCTAGGAGGGGTGCAAACCGAACACGAGTTCATCATCACCGACTTTTTCCAGGGATATGATGGTATTCTAGGGATGGACCTGTTACGCAAAGTAGGGGCCGTGATTGACGCGGCCGGAGGAGATGTAAGGTTGACAAAACTTGTCGCAGCCAACACTGTGACAGAAGAAGGAGAAGAGGAGGACTTGGAGAGGTTGTATGTTCCTAGGCCTACCGGCCAAGGGAGAGCACGCAAGCAGATAAGCAGGAAAGAGGAGCTGGAGAGTTCATACGTCCCTAGGCCTACCGGCCAAGGAAGAGCATGTGAGCAGACAGAGCGGACCCCGAAATCTAGGAAAGGGAAAAGGGAGGGGGAACCGAGTACAGGAATGGTACCTTCGGAGAAAGCAATGGCGATAGACGTACGACCAGAGGAAGCCGGTAGAGAAAAGAGACCCGGGATTGTTGTAAGGAGAGTAACCGCGTATGGAGCCCAAACGCTCCCACCGTGGTCTGAGGGATTGGTTAAGGCGGAAATAGAGGGAATGACCGGGGAGATTTGGTGCGAACCAGTTGCACAACCGCAACCAGGGTTCCGTGTTGCGAGGGTTTTGGGAACGGTCCAGGATGGAAAAGTATATGTGAAAGGGGTAAATCTAACTGGGAGGGCTGTTGTCATTGATAATCATCAGGTTTTAGCAGAAGCCACGACGTACAGAGGTAATGAGAGCTACAAGTCCGTAGCTAGTACCACCATGGTACCGCCATATAGAGAACGGGATGGGGACACGGCGAGGGGTTTAGTAAGGGAGAAACTCAAGCATCTGTCCCAGCGGGATGCCGAGAAAATAGGCCAAGTGTTTGAGGAATATCAGGATGTGCTTTTTGAAGGTTGCGATGGAATCTTGGGCTGCACCAAAGGAGTAGCCCACCGAATAGAGACGGGGGACTCGCCCCCGGTGGTAAAGAAGCCCTACCGGGTACCATACCACCTTAGACAGGAGATGAAAGAGCAGGTGGACCGTATGCTTGAAGAACGGGTTATAGTTCCCTCCGATTCGCCTTGGTCGGCTCCAGTTGTATTAGTCGCGAAGAAAACGGAAGATGGAACGACGAAATACCGATTCTGTATTGACTATCGAGGGTTAAATGCAGTGACGCGTACTGACGCGTATCCTCTGCCAAACATAAACGAAACTCTGGAAGGGATGGGTAGATGTAGATACTTCTCCACGCTAGACCTGGCAAGTGGATATCACCAGCTCCCGGTACACGAGGAACATCGGGCGAAGACTGCTTTTTCCACACCGGATGGTCACTACGAGTTCCTCCGCATGCCGTTCGGATTGGTTGGGGCTCCTGCGACGTTCCAGCGCACGATGGACCGCGTCCTACACCACCTAAAGGGAGTAGAGTGTTACATATATTTGGACGATGTTATAATATACAGCGAGAGCCTAGCCGAGCACGCGGAGCGGCTGCGACACGTACTGCAACGATTTCGAGAGGCCAACCTAAGAATACGATTAGAGAAGTGTCAGCTAGCTCAGTCATCAGTTGTATACTTGGGTCACGTAGTCTCTTCAGAGGGCGTGAAGCCCGACCCGAGCAAGGTAAAAGCTGTGAAGGAATATCCGATGCTTTACAATGCCAAGGACATTCGATCCTTCCTAGGGTTAGTGGGTTATTACCGACGTTTCATCCCTCACTTTGCAGAAATAGCGAAACCATTGACTGAGTTAACAAAGACAGGGACTAAATTTACCTGGGGACTTCCCCAAAACGAGGCCTTCAACCGGTTGAGAGATGAGTTATGTAGCGACGCTGTTCTCTGTTACCCCGACTTCACACAGCCTTTCATCCTCGCCACGGATGGCTCAGCAACCGCAGCCGGAGCTGTACTATCCCAGATACGGAACGGGAAGGAGAGACCAGTAGCCTATGCGAGTAAACAATTGAAAGGGGCGGAGAGCAGATATACTGCTACAGAACAAGAACTCCTGGCGGTCGTCTGGGCTGTGAAACATTTTAGATGTTATCTCTATGGGCGACGATTTACTCTCATCACTGATCACGCTGCCCTGAAGTGGATGTTAGGACTGAAAGATCCCAGCTCCCGGCTCATGCGGTGGGCTCTTCGGTTGGCCGAATACGATTATGAAGTGATACATAAACCGGGTAGAAAACACACGAACGCCGATGCATTGAGCAGGCATGTGGCCCCGGTGCAAGCGAGCTCGTGGACCAGAGAGAATATCAGAACTGCTCAAGAACAGGACGAAGATTGTCAGAAACTACGGAAGGAGACTAGTAAACACCATACCGATGACGACGGAATACTCTACCAGGAGCAAGAGCTAGGAGCGTGGAGACTGGTGGTGCCAAGACCTATGAGGAGCCGAGTGTTACAGGCTAATCACGATGCGCCGGCGGCAGGCCACCCAGGGGCGGCGAGAACGCAAGCTCTAGTCGAGCGAAACTACTACTGGCCCGGTTTGGAGAGAGATGTTCGGGATTATATCAGGTGTTGTACCTCTTGTGCCACTAGGAAAACGACGCGAAAACCTAAAGCCCCGATGGGTAGCCCTTTCCCTGTCACATTACCCTTCCAACAAGTGTCGATGGATATCGTAGGTCCTCTGCCGACCTCGACCCAAGGGAACAGGTATCTCCTGACGTTCATAGACCATTGCACCCGCTACCCGGAAGCCATACCGCTGAAAGACCAAACCGCGGAGACCATTGCAAATGCTTTCGTCACCCAAATAGTGACTCGACATGGAATACCCCAACGACTGCTAACGGATCAGGGAAGGAACTTCGTTTCCGAATTGATGCAGGAGGTGTGTAGATTGCTGAATATTAAGAAAGTACAGACGACTCCATACCATCCGGAGTGTAACGGTATGATTGAGCGCTTCCACCGAACTCTAACTGATACGCTATCACACTTTGTCCGGAAGGATGGCCGAAATTGGGACAGGTGGGTCCCCTACGCCCTGATGGCCTACCGAAGTATTCCTCACTCGACTCTCAGGAAATCTCCCCACTATCTCCTTTATGGAACTGACATAACCAGCCCATTTGAATGTGACATATCCCCTAAGATGAGTTCCGAGCCAATTCCCCACATACAGGAGCTCCAAAGAAGGTTAGGAGAAGCAAGGAAAGAGGCGTTGAAACAGGCGGAAAAGGACCGGGAAAGGAATAAGGAATACCATGATGCCGGTGCTAAAATCCCCACCTACGGTGAAGGTGATCATGTATACCTACACAACCCTGTGTTAACGCCAGGGCATGCGAAGAAATTCCGCCACCCTTGGGAAGGACCCTTCCGCATTGTGAGGAAATATGGGGAGCTAGACTTCGAGATCGACAAAGGAAATGGGAAAACCACTATTGTCCATGCGAATAGGCTGAAACGCGCTCATGGTGAGAACCTGTGACTGACAACCACAGAAGGGGAGAGTTCGAATAACGACCTAGATCTGAGCCCTAGGCTGGCTGAAGCCCGAAACCCCACATCTGACACCAATTGTACTGGGGCTAGGGGTCTTATACTAAATAAAGAATAATTACTCCATAGAACGAAACATATATAATTTTCTTATAAACTTAAAAGTATATTATTTTTATTTGACAAATGTTTAATTAATAAAAGAAACTTTATAAAATATATCTTGTTTAGTAATAGAACTCAACTATAACTTGTATATTCAATCAACACTTTCAATTCATTACGGGTTATATTACTCTTAACTGATACATTCAATTAATTATGAGTTGGGTTATATTATACTAATTATTACTTTCATTTAATTATTAGGTATATTATATCTAGTTAATACATCCCATCATCTATTACTTTCATTATATTTAATTAAGGAAAATCAAGCATAACACCAATATCTTTCATTATAAAACCCCCTATATCTACCCCTTTAGTAAAACAAATGATTTAGTATTTCCAAAATATCCTAACTACTATTAATGCATATAATTAACCTAGTGTTTTGTAGCACTCGCTAACTTTCCCTTTACTATAGGTCGCCACCTACCAACCAGAGAAGGAACAAAAAGGGGAGTAATTATAGCTCATTTCATTTACTCACAGATACCGGGTATCAGGAAAAGTACTAATCCAATATAGTCCATACTGAGTCTCGCTCGCCTGCTCCTAGCACTTGGTATATATATATATATATGTTCACTCGCATCAATCTAGCACAAGACTGAGCTCCCGCTCTTGTCTCGGGGTGGGACGGCCGAGAATGTGCTGACCGCGCTCTGCCCCGCCTAACTCCCACACATTTCTACTGACTCTTATTCACTTTGGATTAAATGCGAATGCATATTTACATTTCGGGGGTCCTAGGCCGCGTCTCCCCCCCATTACACGGAGTCATATGAAAAAATACTAGAGAACGGCTTGAATCTACTTATAACCGTTTGTTGTTGTTGAGGGGTTAAATGAGACAGCTTTGCTAATAATGCCTGATGCAGTTGATGATCTGATTCTGTATTGTGGTTTAGGTGATATACATCGTGACTTTCGGTCAGCCTGTCTGATTGCTGTTCGAATGATGAAAATGGTTCAATGAAGGCTATTGGAAAATGTTTGGGTAAAGTGACTGGCCTGAAAGTTGTATTTAAGAATTTAAAAATGCAATAGTTATCAATAATTGTTGAAATGGAGTTTGCTATATAAACGCCTTTAGGCAAGTTAGAATGCGAAGAAATGCAAGCTTGCATTTCTGTACTTGGTATATTCTCTCTTATTTTAAGCTTAACTAATATTTGTGAACGCGGTTCTAAAGTGTATTTTCTTGTTAGAGAAAGTGTGCTAGGGAAAATATTTTCGGAATTTAAATTATGTAACTTGTACTTGTTAATTTCTTGAACATCTGAGCACATATATATGTTATTACCGTTCTGATGTACTGCTTGGTTCCTTGCGAATGGAATACATTTACCATTAAAAATAAATTTGGAATCTTTAAAATTTATTATTGCTCTGTACTTAAATAAAATATCCCTACCTATGATACCATGAAAATTGCCTGGTATGTCTGCTAAAATGAACTTATCTCTAAAACTTACATTGTCAGCTAATTAAACTTGAACCTCGCTTTCGCCATATGCGTGCATTGAGTTCCCGGAAATACTTTGAAGACGGATTGAAGTGGGGTAGAAAGATGTGGCTAAAGACTTGTGTATTAATGAAATTGACGCACCTGTGTCTAGTAACAATTTAACTGATTGACCATTGACAGTAGCAGGCAAAAGTAAACTTGTATCGTGATCACTCGAAAATGCTGGTATGAGTATGGTGTCTTGTGAGAGTTGATTTGGTGTATGATTAATGTTGTGCATTGACAAATTGGTGTGCTCTGGTGAAAAGTGGTGAATCGATTGTTGTGTGTCTTGTAATAACTGTTGAAGTTTTGAAATTAGTGAATTTAATTTTGTGGTGTGTGCTTGGCCTGTGCTATTTATTGTTGCCCCCCTGTAGGTGTGTGTTCCACTGTGAAATTTGTCTGTGACTATGTCGCCGTTTATTTCGCGTGTGCCATATTTATATGTGTCATTGATAGGTGTGTGCCATGTAATGCCCTGTGTTGATGTTCGTTGTGGTTGTTCTTGTGAATCTACGTATGTTGATGGGTGCCATGTGACATGTTTGGGTGAATTGGACTTGCCTGAATTAACTCTGTGCCTGTGCCTTAATATACTCTTTAATCCTTGAAAAAACTGTGTGGTGTGTTGTGCGAGAGTGCCCTCTGTATCCTTAAGCGTGTCCTTTGTGTATTTGCCTAGTGTTGACCGGAAGTGCTATGTGCTGGGTTTGCAGCCGGTCTACTGCCAACCCTTCGTGGAGTTTGGGTGATTCGTGAAGCGTGTACACTCCTTAGCAGCATGTCCGAATAAATCGCAAATTTGGCACCTTATATTGTTTTTATCGGGGGATTTGCTACTCTGTCTTCGTCGTATATTTGTCGGACACTGTGATTTTTGGTGGCCATATCCGGAACATTGGAAACATAAAAATGATGAATTTCTTGTTGGTGAGCGTCTTGTAGGTGAGCGGGATTGTCTGTATATGTTGGTGTACTGTGAGGGTGTATAATGTCTGCGCGGTGAATTGTTACGAGAAGAATTAGGGGAATTGCGGACCGTACACTCGCTATGCCAGTGCATAGCCCGACAATACTTACAAGGGGTGGGGGGTCGTGATTTATTTATTGGGGATGATGTTCTTAGTAATTGTTGCCTATCATTATTTTGTTGTGGGGATTGGCGGGTGTTATTATTATTATTATTATTAATGCGTGGTGATTGTTGAATGGCAAATATCGGTTTTCGGTTATGTGTTTGTCTATGTCCCGAATTGCAGTCGCGATTTGTTTTGCTTCCTGTAAAGTTTTCGGGAATTTTAATTGTACCGGAGTCTTTAAATTTTGAGGGAGTGCACCGACAAAGGAATCCGTCGATATTTTGTCAATAAGTTTATCTAATAGTGATTTGGGATCCGTGTGGGCTAATGTTGTCAACTTAGAAGAAATTACGCTGACTTTATCAGCGAAACTCTCTAAGGATTCACCTTCTTGTAATTTTAAATTGGAAAACCGGTGTATGAGTGTAGCGGGGTCTTGTTCCGATATAAATCTTTCTTTTAATTGTGTAATAGCCGTGTTGTATGTGAGTGTTGGTGAATTTATAGTGGTCAAAAAGGTTTTGGCGGGTCCTGTTAATTTTATTGAAAGGATATGGAGTTTATCGTTATCTGTCCAACCCGATAACGTCGCGCAATGTTCTAATTTATGTTCAAAGTCTGTAACTGTGAGTCCTGTATCCGTTCCAGCGAATTCTGGAACGTTATTTACCATGGATAGATTTCGGGTGAAATTGTCTGTGCGATTTGAAGACCTAAGTGTTTGTTCGGCCAATTCTTGCCGCAATTGGGCCGCTTCGGACACGGCATCTGAGACTTTTTTATTGAGATCTGAAATATATGAAGCCAAAGATACCACTTGGCCGTTTACTTCAATGGTCTGTTGAGAAGGCATTATGAATGTGATAATGTGATTATGAGGGTGAAAGTGGTTATAAAAAAAAATGTTATAAGTTAAATATAAAATGAATGAATGAATGAAGTGAAAGAATAAAATAAATATATAAATAATTGATTGTGCTTACCTTGATAATCCCACCGCTGCCACCAGTTGTAACGGGCCGATGATTGGTGATAGGTAGTTGATATAAATAAAACGTGTGATAAACTTGGAACTATGAATCTATATTAGAACTATACTCTAAGAGGGCCGGACACAGAGTGAACTCCGGTCGGCTCCGTGAGCAGGTCACCCGGCGGGGGCTATATGAACCCCCGCGTCAGCACTTCCTCCTAGACCGGTACAATACATTTATTTACACCTATAGCTTCAAAAGTACACATATGATTTTTATGAAATTTGGATGGTTTGTCGAAAGTACCTGCATACCAATTTTAATGTCATTTTTAGGGTCCGTAGGCAAAACCAAGGACCCTTATATTTCCTGCGTGTGTCTGTCCGTCCGTCCTCTCGCGTGCTCTCACGGCTACACCTTTCGTCCGATCACTTTGAAATTTGGCATGTATGTGTCTTGTACCTACCCACATATTTTAAAAATATAGCGACTTAAAAAAAATATTTTTCAAAAACTTAAGGGTTAAATTTTTTTTTCGATACCGTGAGGGGTATCATATGAAAGGGTACGTCGAGCTGATTACAAAAATATATAATTGTTATTTTATAGCTTTGATAGGACGAGCGTAGGCAAGTTTGAAGTGGGTGTGAAACGTGTCCCCCCCCCCTTCTATCTCGCTTATGTGAAGTGCAAAAAATTTGAAAAAATTCCTGAACATTCTTTGACCAAAAGTAAAGATACCACTTTTTGGAAATTTCGAAAAAAATATTATTTTATTTTTTATTGACAAAATACGTTTTTCTATAACTATGGTCTTTTCGATGTATTTATATGGTTGTAGTCCGGTTCAGTGGCAAAAAAATATTTTATCAGAGTGTGTTTTGAGAATATTAGACCCTTAGAATGGTTCAAAGTAAGCTTTTTAGCATTTTAAAAAAACACTGTTTATACACTTTACAGTTAAACACTATACAGTGTGGCCTACGGACCCTCGCTGTGTGCTGACTAGCACACTTGACCTGATATTCAATATTGGACAGCACTTGTCTATTTTAATACCGTGTTTAAAAATAAAAATGAATACCTTTCTTTATAGGAATGCCTTCTATAAAGTAAAATGTTAACGAATGACCTAAATAAAGTTTGTTCAAACAAATTGTCTGTTAATAAACTGGAGTATTTTAGAAATAGAGTTGACAGTAAAATAGAGTTGACAGTAGAATAGAGTTGACAGTTCCGTCGTCTTCTAGTAAATCCTTCCAGGAAGGTAAATTAGATTCTGGGATAAAGGCAAGCTCAATAAAATGGAATGACCTGAAGTCGGGGTAGAGAGTGCACAGGTGTTCTTCAATTCTATGCAATAAAAGAACAGTTAGAAGAACAACATAACATGAAACTTCTATCGATAAACCATTAAGTCTTTAATAGAAGAACTTTAGCAAATTTAAATTTAAGGTAACATTATGAGAAAGGTTGTATGTTTTATTTTTTAACCCAAAAAAGGAAACAAAAGCCAAGCAAAATCGACGACACTTATAATAATGTATTGCTAAATTTTAAAAATTTTATTGCTATGTATTAATTGTGATAAGTAATAATAAACTAGTGATGCGGTGCATAAATAACACCCGTAGAAAATAAATAAATTGATCTTAAATCGGGCACATTTGTTCTCAATATGGTCAGCAAGAACAATTTTTACTTTCTCACATAAGGAGAAAGTATTGTGATGGCGCGAAAATTCGATTTTGAGATTTTGATGGATTTACACGTTTTGAGGTCCTGCGCCTCGGGAGCTAATTAAAGTTATTCCCTCGGCTGCGCCTCGGGAATTAAATATTCTAATTCCTACGGCTTCGCCTCGGGATTTAGGGACCATGGTTCCTTCGGCTTCGCCTCAAGAACCAACTTTTTTGGCTCAGGGAATAATGGCTTACTTTACTCCCTAGATGCATAAATAACTATTGTTTTGTTATCCTTTGTCAAACAACAAAAACGGGAGACAGACAAAGAAAAATAGACTTAAGCACCGGGACTCGAACCACGGGCCTCCTTTATTTTGTAAAAAAAAAAAAAAAGAAAAGTCCTTTAAAATAGGTTTACGCTAGACACTTCCGAGTAGGTCCATTGCGTTTGGACTATAGAAATGCATTAAAGGCATCACATAACTTCCGTTACCTTTGTGTAAGCTCGCGGAAAGCAAAAATTCCAGGATATGTTTCGATGTTTCCAAAAAGCAATCCAATTTGCTCTTATATCATATTGATTGCACTTAATATTTTTTTTCGGATATTAGTTTTTATTGGCAAAGTAAGCAAACATTGCGGAAAAGTGTGAAAAGGGAGTTTTCCGGGAAAGTTGTCTGTGTTTGACGCTAGTAAATAAGAGGATTTTTAGATACATAGTTTTGCACTCGTGGAGTGGGTAAGGGTCGAGCTCTTCCTAGAATTCTACATACATGTTTTAGAGCTACTAATCCCGAGAAATGTTTTAGGGGGAAATATTTTATTCTCTTTCATATTCCATCAACTTGATATATTCAAATAAGTTTTCAAAGATTTACACAACTAATATTTTATTACGTGATCCCGCTAACCCCTCAACTGACAAATTCATTATTTAAACTCTATCTTACACTAAATTATATTATTTAAAGAACGGAGAACTTTTTAGGGTTTTGTAGATACTTCTCAGAACCTTATAGGTTATGTGCTTAGGGTGATGTGTCCGTCTGTCCGTCACTCTTTGGTTCATAGAGCCCGAACTGTTTAAGCTAGAAAGCTGAAATTTGAAACATTGGTGCATCTTTTAGGCCCAATCACAGGAAAGATATATAGAAGTTAAAAATTAAATATGCGCATGCTCAAATCGCAAAAATGTGGTGAACTTAAAAAAAAATAATTTTTTTTAAATTTTCGAGTGGGGTATCAAATGATAGCTGCTGAATAGTAGATTACAAATACATATATATATATATATTTTTAAATTTTGCATTCTTCATTGGTTTTATAAGTTAAAATGTACCCCCAAAAAAAATGTTCACCCCAACCACTATATAACGGCTGATCCTAAAATATCGAAATAATTCATGCTAATACCTTATTGTGAGGCGATGAGATTCCGGGAGCGCATACTTAAATTTTAATAGTTGCCAATCTTGTGCGCGAAAATGTAACTTGCGCTTTTTATTTTAATTTTTTATAATTTTGAGTGGGATGTTAAATGAAAGCTGGTGAAGAGTAGGATACAAATATATATGTGCTTTTTAAAATGTTACATTCTTTATTGGTTTTATAAGTCAAAATATACCTATAAAATACCCCCCCCCCCCAATCACTATATAACAGCTGGTTCTAAAATTTTGAAATAATTATGTTTATACCTTATGGTGGGGCGATGAAAATTTCCTGAAAAAAATGTAATTTATCTTGTCGTTATTACCGGTAAAAATCATTGTGACCCCCCGGGGTATCGAACCAGGGACCCTTTAGGTCAAAGAAAAAAAGATTGATAATTGCATCATTAAGTCACAACTACAAGTATACTACCACGGCATCGGTTCTCAACAATACTCTAACTTAGACCTCTCTCTCAACTGTAACTGAGAATTGTTGAGTGGGCTAATGCTCAACACTCAATAATTTTCTGATTTAGATCTCAGGCATTGCTGTAAAGTTTTCGAAATAATTTCAAGATAAAAAGAACTTTTTATATACTACGTTTTTAAATTTTCTGTTGAATCGTATGTAATGTTGATAATATAATTGTTATTGTTATATAATATATAATGTTAGTGAAAAAAAAATAGTTCCGAATTTATTTACTTCACATAAATGACAACCATCTAGAGAGCTGATCTTAAACCTATAAAAGGACAAATCTTTGTACAACGGATCTCCCCAACACCAAATCTAAACCCATCGATATATTTGAAATAATATAATCGATATATTTCCTGTTTTGCTGTCATTCAATGTTTATCTCTTATTTATAAAAATCACAAATTTGAAACCCGTCAAAATGAAAATTGTAAATATGGGACACGGCAAAACAAATAAAATTACTTGCGGATTTCTTCCGAACTAACTTTCCGTACAGCAAAATTTGCTGAAAACCAATTAAATTCTGCTGAAAGACGGCTAAAAGTATTAAAATAATGCATTGTCATCGTGTTCTGAGCTATGCTAAAAGTTACAAATGATTGCCAAATTTGTACCGGACAAACAAACAAACAAACAAACAAGAAAGCAAGCTAATAAACACGTAGTAAAATAGAAATTATTAAATTTTCCTCTATCCATTTTCCATTATCTATCCATAACTTAAGAAGCCAACTAAAAAAACCTTAAATAGTCGAGGAGATAGCGTGCAAAAAAGTGTGTGACTAACATCAAGCTAGAATCTAGTGTACAAGTAAATCTTTTGGTGCCTTTTAAGAATATGTGATCGGCTAAGTTCGTCTGGGGGACATACCCCAGCCATAGATATTTGAAAAGAAAAAAAAAAATCGGTGGAGAGCGGTCATGTCCCACCCTTTATGGTGGACAATGTGATTTTCATGATCCTGAGTACGAAATTAGTTAGTAGACCAAAAATCAAGTTGATGGTAGTTTGTCACTTAATAGGTGACCTCTTTGATTTGGAGTAATATTTGACTAACTAACCTATAGAGAATAAATATTAAATATACACAAAAATATAAAATCAATTCATAAATTCAATATATCGAGACACATTAAAATATAAATTCTATCCGTTAATTCATTGTTTAAACAAAACGAAACATTATATTTCAATTTTTGCCCGTTGTTTTCTCTTTCTTTCGTTTTTTTCTCTCTTGATTTTTCATTTTATCTTAAATTTCCTACTAAACTTTTAGAAAATAAAAGATGAATGTTTAAGAAATTTAAAGTAATCTAAAGTTTTAAGAATACAATAAAATGAAAACTCTTTCTTCTCATCATTAAATTAATTCCAAAATAAAATTATAATGAAGAATATGTTAAATAATCTCAAACTTTTTATGGAAATAATTTAATTTTAATTATATCTCATTATAACTTTAATTTCCTTTTTAAATTGAAATTTGTCTGCTTAATTTATTAGCAAAGTTTTACTTATTTTTTAAATAAAACTTATATCATTAGTTTATCGTTTTGTGTAAAACAAAAAAAAAACCTAGTATTAAATGTTTGTCGTGCGTGTGTGTATATACAGTAGAACCTCGATAAGAAGTGTCTCAAGGGGATTAGGGAAACAGTCTTGATATCGAGGTGCTCTTTGTGTTGAGGGTCGTGTTATCAAGGTTATTTTGGCTATCAGTCGTGTTATCGAGGTTAATGAAATTTTGGGAACGCGTGTGGGGCGGGGTTTTCAAGTTTAGACTTGTTCAAGGTCGACCCATTCCTGTATAGAGTCGCGTTATCGAGGTTGACTTCTCAAAACGACTTGTTATAGAGGTTCTGAGTTACGTTGTGAATTGGAAAAAATCCGTGTTATTGAGGTTGTTTGGATAATAATAGTCGTGTTATAGACTATAGAGGTTAATTTAACATTATGTGTTATTGCAATCTCAAGGGGATTTGAAATTTGCGCTTGTAATTGTTGTCGTGTTATTGAGGGTCGTCTAAGCGAGGTTCTACTGTATTTAAGAAAGATTATTTCAAAAAAAAAAAAAAAAAAAAAAATCTTGGTCTATATACAGGGTGTAAGGGTGTATGTGTGTAAAAAATCATATCTCGACAACGGATTTATATAGAAAATGTGCCCTTTGCTCCATTTTGGATTTAGTTTCACCCAAAAATATTTCGGTTTAGGATGTTACACCCTATATAAGTACATAATCAGTAACTATGTACAATGTACATGCATCATTTTATAACTAAAACCCTTAAAAAATATTACATGTAATAATAAAATAAGAATAATTAACCTATTTATAAATCATTAAATATTATGATTCCAAAGATAAATAGTAATGACAATTAATAATATTTTAAAGGCGTAAAAAATAGTATTCAAATAAAATGACACCTTTAAGTATGTTATTTATAAAAGCTTTATTTATAAATGAATTATAATAATATTAAAAGTATGTTACAAGATGTACATGTATGTTATTAAAATAGAGCTCAGCATTTTTAAACTAATAACAAAAATAATTTATATTATAACTAAAAAAATAAAAATGTTTATCAAATTTATAAACGTGAATTTATTTAATAGATTTTTAAAGAAATACAAAAGTGTAAAAATACAATTCAATTTAAAATCCTCCTTATCAGTTTTGGTCGTATGTTTTAACATTTTGTTAATATCCAACTGATATGATGAAATATTAAAAATGTAATTGTTTTAATTACTCCTTTGTGTTGATATGTAGGTTAAACCACACGACATGCATGCAATGCGGGATTATTACTTTAGTATTCGTATCTTGTGAATAACTAACGAACAATATATTTATTTTTAAGTACAGAAATATTTCTGCTAATGATTAAAATCAAGGTAAAATAAAATGAGGATCTAAAGTGGTAACACTTTGAAAAAGATAAAGGTAAATTAATTAAAGTATTAATTTGTTATAAAGGGTTGAGTTTAGAAGTGGCTCACAAGTGGTTTTAAGTAACAAAGACTGAAAATAGCTTAAATCTTAAACAATGAAGTGACATAATTAAATTTTTGTTATTGTAAATTATAAGTTAACTTTACTAAAAAAGATATTTATACAAGTAATAGATAGTAGAAGACGTGTAATAATGATATAATAATTGAATCGATTAATTAATGGTGTAATTAATTAATATTCCATATTATGAGACGTTTTCGACCCTGTGTAAGATCACTTCTATCATAGTTTATTAATCTGCAAATACAATCTCATTTATCTCATTTATTAACATATTATAACAATTCCTTTTTTTTAGAAATTTAAAATCAGTGGCGTACAGGGGTGCCCCCCCCCCCCCCCAAGGCCTATGGCGCAAACCCCTAAAAACTGCCCGAATCACTTAGAGTATTTAAAAAATCCCCCAAAATGGGATTCCCCCAAAAAATTCTGATGACGCAGCTTGCGCCATCAATCCCCCCCCCCCCCCCCCCCCCGTGGGCACCCCTGATGGCGTATTAATGCAACTTAATTATTCGGCCATCTTTTACTTATACAGGGTGGTCCAAAAGTCTCCCCCCCCCCTCTTAACTTTTGAACGGTTTGAGATAAATTAATGAAACTTGGGGGATCTCAACCATGCAAAGGGAAGTTTGTTTTCATGCAATCACCCACTAGGGGCAACCACCCACTTTGCCCCCAGGCCACCCGAATTCAAAATTTCAAATTGGAGTGTATATTTTTGATAGCATATTTGGATTCTACAGTGAAAAATAATAAACTTTTACTTGAAACTTTTTTTTCTATTCCCAATATTTTGCCCCCTATAGGTGGGCAAAGATAGCAAAATTACCCTACCAATAATGCGTTGTAAAATCTAAACGGTTAGAGATAAATTAATGAAACTTACGGGATCCGTACCATGTAAAGGGAAGTTCGTTTTCATGCAACCGCGCTGTAGGGGCAACCACCCATTTTGCCCCCAGACCACCTAACTTCAAAATTTTGTCCTAGAATGTATATTTTTGATTGCAGATTTAGATTCTACGGTAAAAAATAAAAATATTTTACTTTAAACCTTTTTTTCTAACTCCAATATTTCGCCTCCTACAGGGGGGCAAAGGTATAAAAATTGTAGATTTCAGCGCCTGGGGGCAAAATGGAGGTTGCCCCTAGTACGCGAGTGGATGATTAAACACTTCCCTTTACATGGTACAGATCCCCCAAGTTCCATGACTTTATTTCAAACTGACATACAAAATATTGGAGATAGCAAAAATAGTTTCAAGTAAAAGTTTATTATTTTTCACCGTATTTCACCGTAGAATCCAAATATGCTATCAAAAATATACGCTCCAATTTGAAATTTTGAAGTTGGGTGGCCTGGGGGCAAAGTGGGTGGTTGCCCCTAGTGGGTGATTGCATGAAAACAAACTTCCCTTTGCTTGGTAGAGATCCCCCAAGTTTCATTAATTTATCTCAAACCGTTCAAAAGTTAAAGGGGGGGGGAGACTTTTGGACCACCCTGTATACAAGAATTTTTAACATGTTACTCGGTAGGAGAACAATTTGTTGATTATATATGTTAGAATTTATTTTGTGTGTAATTTTAATTTTTGATTATATTTGACGATTTCTTATGAAGACAGTTTTTTAAATTTATTTATACAACTTCAAGATGAATGATGTAAGTAATTTACTAATTATTATTTTTGTTTTGTTTGCATTTAATTTGTAATACAATATTTATTTTTTTTTTTATATATTTTTACTATTCTCGTTAATTTAAATAAAATTATAATTATTATTAACACTCGGAGACAGACAGAGAAAAATAGACTCCAGGGCCGAGATAGTCTTGTTAATGTTAAATGTTGCTTAATTTTAAAATCCATAATTAAGTTGCATTAATACACCATTAATTTTAAATTTGTAAAAAAAGGAATAGTTATAATATGTTATTTACAGTAATAATTGTATTTTAAATACAAAAACAATGTATGGTTGTTTTTGGTTTGCTGGAATATCTATAGGTATAAATAATAATTTTTCTAATTTATAAATTTTTATTTTTTTTATTTTTTAAAACGTTTTTGTGTTTGTCACAATCTTCTGAAGAAGATTCCTGTCATAAATTTAAAAATAATACTTTACAAATTTATTTTTAAAGTTTGTAAAAATAATATTTTACAAATTTATTTTTACAGTTTGTAAAAATATTATTTTACAAACATATATACTTGACTTTTAATTTAGATTATAATATTGACATTTTAAAATAATAAGAGGGTTTAGCTAAATTAAATTCTTCACAAAAATATTACATTCTCTACAAATATAAGTATTAAGTATTGACTACAGACTAATAATTTACATATTATATTAATTCGTCATTACATCTAGATACTAATTAATTAAATCATATATAATCAAATTTGCAATGTTTTAAATTTTCATTTAATTTTATGAATATTGAACTCATTAGTTATAATGTTAACTAGTTAGGCTTGTAAAAAGGGGTAATTCTTAAGTCAATTTAATTTGAAAAAAAAAATGAATAAAGTTAAAACAAAAAAATAAAATAATAATAATGCTTGACTTTTAGACTGTGATTCACATTTCATTAATAGTCGAGGAGATAGCGTGCAAAAAAGTGTCTTACTAAAATCAAGCAAGAATTTTGTGTACATATAAGTAAATGTTTTGGTGCCTTTTAAGAATATATGGTCGGCTAAGTTCGTCTGCGGGACATAGCTCGGCAATAGGTATTTGAAAAACAGAGCAGTGGAGAGCAGCCATGTCCTGCCCTTTTTGGTGGACAATGTGATTTTCATGATTATGAGTGCGGTCTAAGTTAGTAGACCATTAATCAAGTTGATGGTAGTTTGTCACTTAATAGGTTATTTAGTCAAATACTACTTGAAATCAAAGTGTTCCCCTATCAAGGGACAAACTACCATCAACTTGATTTTTTGTCTACTAACTAATTCTGTACTCAGGATCATGAAAATCACATTGTCCACCATAATTGGTGAGACATGGCCGCTCTCCACCGGTTTGTTCTTTTCAAACGCCTATTGCCAAGCTATGTCCCGCTGACGAACTTAGCCGAACATATATTCTTAAAAGGTACCAAATCATTTACTTATACACAAAATTCTAGCTTGATGTTAGTCAGACACTTTTTTGCACGCTATCTCCTGGACTATAATATATTAATGAGTATCTCACTTGACTTTAATTCTATTTATTCAGAAGAATGTTTGAATATAACATATGTTTACTTAAACTTTAAACTTAAGTGAGTTAGTTAAGATATGAATCAACAGTTAAACTATGCATAGGCGGCTCTAGAAAAATATATTTGGGGGGCTAACACTACCAGGGTGTGTGGGGGCATGAAACACACCCCCTCTTCATTGGAAATATCTTTAGAAAGCCAAAGTCACCACATTTAAACTGTAGGTTGCAGACTTTAGATACAACAAAACTTACAAACTTTACTGTACGGTTACAAACTTAAGATACAATCAATGAACAGTATTTTATGGCTTTCAAATGGTGGAATCTGATTTCTTTAAAGTTAAAACCATTCAAAAGTTTAAAGAAATAAATTTTTTAAAGTTTTGAACAGCGGACATTTGTAACTGCCACAGAGCATTCATTAAAGCCAACAAAATCATCCAAGCTATTAACAAATAATAATTGTTGTGCCAAGTTTAGAGGATTGGTAATTGTTTACTTTAGTACCTTAGGAATTTTTAAATTATCTCTTTTCCGTTTTCAACTAACTTTCAATAACGAATGGGTTATTTTCGAGAACGCCGTTTTCGGGGTTTTTATTTGTTCACAATTGGTGGGGTTTGCAGTAATTTTGAGTTGATATTCCAAATATATTTTTTCTTTCCTATTTAAAACAACCTATCGAACCCGAAGAAAAACCTTACTCGCGGCGTTTACTGAGAACGCACAGAAAATGGCATTTCCACGGGAAAAATACGTCTTCCTAAAAATTGTTATAAAATGTAATAAAAAATAAAAAAGGAATAATTTATCAAAGTGATTTTGATTTCTATCGATTAGCTTTTAGAGAGCGAGAAATGTGCAATAACAATTTGAACTAACTAATAAATATATTTTTAATTTCACTTTTACATAATATAGCTTGAGGGAATGTTTGTTGTTAAGATGTTTGGAGGGGCTTAGCCCCCCCCCCCCCCCAAACCCATACCTTCAGCCGCCTATGAAACTATGCTGCTTTTTATTTAAACCGTACCTGACTTCATTCTTATTGATTAAGTAATTTATTAATTTTATTTTGCTTTAGATTTATGTTTGTCAGCGAGTGAAACTAACTCTAAGAATGATGGGTTATCATTACTATCAGGTTGATCTTTGTCGTTGTAGTCTCCGTAGTAATCATTAGCAAAAGGATCGTCTTGCATTTCTTCCAGGTCCTTATCTGATTCCGCTAATAACTCTAAAACGGCAGCTGCTCCTTCTTTAGCTTTCGAAGGGCTTTCTCTTCTCCGCCTTTCAGTCCAACTACTGTCGGCTCTTTTGTAATCGAGCAGTGAGGAAACTAATTTTTCATAAACTTCATCCACAACTGATTGATCCCCAGGAGACTTAGATAAGTAATCTTCTTTAAGTGCTTTAAGTACATCAACGAGACTTGCTTCGTCCAAATTCTCAACAGCTTCTAAAAAGTAATCGGAAAGCATGGATATATCGAAATAATCGAACGAGTCTGGCTTAGTCAAATCTTTAGGTACATCCATGATTTCACCGAACACACTCCCGTTACTTTCTTTTTGTACTTTATGGTTTTTACCAAATGTTTTGTTTTCCGACGATTTCGGTCCGTTTTTACCTCTTTTCCTCTCTTCTTCTGCAGTGTCGACGCTACGTTTCGTCTTTCCAAGCCTGATGTCGATATCATACATTTCTTCTTCTTTTTCCTTCTCTTTTTCGATGTAATCGTGGAAAACGTTTGTCATGCTCGTAGCAAACTCTCTTTTATAATAGTCATCCGGATTTCCACCACCCACACTTAAATCCCCACAAGGTAAATTGATATTTAGTAGTGGTATTTCAATTGATTTTCCATCTTTACAAAGATCGTTTTTATCCTTAACGTCTTCAGCTTTTTTGTCGTCTTGAGGAAAATGAATGGGTTTTTCCGATGTACTGTCACTATCTTCAACAGGTATTTTGTCCAAATGATGATTTATGTTAATGTGATGATGAAATGTGTTATTCGTAGGAATAATAACACTAGATTTATTTTTCTCAAAGTCTGAAAAATTATCAACTGATATTGGTATGGAATGTCCGTTATTGTTGTTTGAGGATGAATTTCTGTGGATTGATTGGTCTTTATTAATTACACCTGAAGGCCAATCACCATCCGAAGAAACATTCTGATGAACATCCGAATCAAGTGATGGATTCACATCTGTGATAGGATTACTCTCTGAAGGATTTAAATTGATAACATCACTGTGATGAGGACATTTAAAGGGAGTTTCAGATGATGCAGGATGATGTTCATAATGGTGGTTCCCACTCTCAATACCCTTATGATGACAACGATGATGATGATGAGATTTTTGCTCTTGGTGATAATGAGGGTTTCCTGCACTGTGATGATGTTCTTTCTTCACTTCGAGCTCTAAATTATGATGGTGTGAATGAATTCTTCCTGGATGGTGTAGAGAATGATGGAATTTTCTAATCGTTTCATCACTAACCTTTGAATTTTGATGATCATATTTTTTATTAAATTCAATTTGACTGTAAGACTCAGTAACCATTTCCGGTGGAAATGTTGGGAAACGATTCGAACCTAATCGTTCGTTCCAGTTAATGATAACGGGTTTCGTTGTTGTAAACTTAAATACATGATGGGACTTCGATGATGAAGGGTTTGGCTGATGACAATTTTTCTTGCTACGAAAATTTGAATCATCCGAAGTGCAAAGACTGCCACTACTCTTCGATAACTTAGAGTAATGTGCAGAAACTGGTTTCTTCTGTTCTTCTTGAATTTTTTTCATCCTATGAAGACTATGCTCGACTTCTCTAAAGAGGTTTGTCCAAAGAGCAGGTTTAAAAGAATGCTGCCAAGAGTAAGAGTCGAAACGTTTCCTTAAATCTTCACGAATCCTATCCAAATCTTGAACTTTAACTCTTTGAGTACTTATCAATTGTTGATCACCTTCTAAATCCGAACTTTTGACGAACTCTTGAAATACAGAAGGAACGTCAGTTGTAACTGGATATACTTTTCCATTCTTTTGGTACTGCGGCTCGAAAGTCCTACCATCAATAGATCTTCGTTTCTTCCCTAGAGAAGTTTTCTTGGAATGATTCTTGGTATGTTTTGAAGTACCACCATTTTTCTTAGCTTCGTGAAACTCCTTTAAGTTGGTTGTTTTGTTAGGATCAGGAGATTTATGAATGAGTCCGGTTTTTTCCAGGTCTCTGTTTGTCTTGTCATGCTCACTGGGTTCACCATGCTTCTTAGAATCTGTAAGAAAAATAATTAAACATTATTATAATTATTACAAGCATAATTTCCTTAAATAGTAACTAAAAAAAGAAAGAAAGAAAGAACAAGGGGTACAGGGTACCTCGGAACATTTCCTCACTTCGGAGGCCACTAAAGTGGCCTCTCCTGCTCATTATCATTTTTCAAAAATGAATTACACAATATTTTTATTTATTTTATTTCATTTATTTAATTATTTGAATTTTGGCGGTATTTTGACAGATTTAAACAAACTTTGACGTCATCAAAATTATCGCACTAATAAATAATTATATTCGCTTATAACTTTTGAACTAATTAATGGAATTTCATCGGGGTTTTTTATATTTGTTCCTTAATTTTTTCCGGTTCCAAAGATATGCTATACGTCAAAAACCTATTTATACTTTCGTTATTATTAACCGTCAAAGTTTAAAAATATCAAAAATTGATCATTTCAAAATGGCGGCCAATATCAAAATGTAATTTGGTGGGCTTGTTTGTCATACAGAGAGGTATATTCGTGCCAAATTTCAACTCGATCAGGACCATTTTCGATTTATTACGATTTTTTTTTAAATTTTTGCTGACTCAACAAACTGGGTTCAAGATGGCGGCACCACTACAGGTAAGGACTGATTTTTCTGTCAAGTTTCAACCCTCTAGGTTAAATACCTTGGACGCTACGATGATAACACACACGCATATATACATACATATACAGACGGCATGCTAAAAACCACTCAGGAGGTCTTAAAAACACCCAAAACGGATAATTCCGTTGAAATCTCGAAAACATTTTTTTGGTGAAAACAGTACTTTTCCTTACTATAGGTAGTGAGGGAAAGTAATAAAAAGTTGTATTGAATCCTTATTCAGTATGTTTTCAATACACTAAACGTTTACTTGACTACTTTGATAAAGCATTATAAATAATTTGATCTACGATTGATACGAAATATAATCCTCCAGAAATAATTAATTCGGCAAAAAATACAACTAATGAATTAATGCCATCTTTATCAAGAGAAGAGATACGAACTTACATACAGCAAGTTTATTTTCTTCTGTATTTATTATTTAAATCTATCAATCGTAGATAAAGTACGGTACGCAACTCGTGCGAAAACGGCATTTTGCATTGCTCGTGCGGTTTTACTACCCTCGCTGTCACTCGGATGCAAAATGCTACTTTCCGCACTCGACGCGCAATGTACTATTATCTATACGATTGATACGAAATATAAACATTATATCTCTGTTTAGATGCGTAGAAAGTGATTATTTACGTACTTGTATTCATTGCGCATGCGCGTCTCATGGTTCTGAAGAATTCCTCTTCTTTACCACGCTAGTGCGGTAAAGAAGAGGAATTCTTCAGCTTTACGCACGATTAGCGAGTTTGTTTACATTTAACAAAACTAATTTGCTATTCTTTTATTAAAGTAACTGTTTATATCGAGTTTTTAGTGAAAAACAATGAGTGAATCAAGTGACTTTGACGAAAATGTAGAAAATAATACTCCTCCAGAAATAATCTAAAAATAAATCTAACAATCGTAGATAAAGTACGGTACGCAACTCGTGGGAAAACGGCATTTTGCATTGCTCGTGTGGTTTTACTACCCTCGCTGACGCTCGGGTGCAAACTCCACACTCGCATGCAATATGCTACTTTCCACACTCGACGCGTAATGTACTATTGTAACAAGGTTTGTTTTTAAGTATTTTAAAAAACAAAACTGAAAATGACAAAGGTTATATTTTTTTTTTGTTGAAAGATTTGACTACAGTTCCTACTTTAACACGCTAGGGGCACTTACTCTCTGCGCATGTCAGGATCGAGTTCAAGTGTTTCCATGAAACTCGATCCAGATAAGCTCCTAGAATATCTATGTATACCTCCTATAATATATATATGTATCGCATCAGGATCTAAATCGTATTCAATCCATATTGAATCTAGGTTTCCATGGACACTTTGCATCCAAAAACTATATTCAATCCGTATTGAAATATAAATATCATGGAAACGAAGTACATATATGCCGCCATAAATACCTTATTATTAGTCAAAAATTGCTTGTTAAAACTATGTTAAGACTATCTTTTATTTTAAATCAAATTATAATTATCAATAACTACGGGAGACATACAGAGTAAAATAGACACCCGCATCGGGACTTGAAACACGGGCCCTCCAATTAATCCGTTACAGGTGCTCTTACCATTGATTTAAAGTAAAATTTATCAATCTTTCCGTAGTATGAATGCTACCAAAAACTTAAAAATTTGACTATCTTTTATTTGATATATAATAAACACTTTTTTTTAGGTAACTTCTGTAATGAAATAATTATTATATGTTATAAAACGGACAGACATAATAGCGGATATCCCTTAGCCCAAGTTAGTCCGTTATAGTGAGGTTCAGCAGCATATATACAATTTACTGTAACAAAGTTGCCTGTACAATTTTTAACGCGAAAATTCGATTTTGAGATTGTGATGTATTTATACGTTTTGAGGTCCCCTGAGTCCGAAAAAAGAGGTTTTTAAAAAATGTCTGTCTGTGCAGACGCCTGGAGCCTAAACTACTAGACCGATTTTGACGAAATTTGGCATACATGTTCAAAAAAATCATATCCCGAGGCGAAATCGACAAAAGGAATTTTAGCTCCAAATTTGGAGGTACCCCCCAAAAACGTGAAAAATTTATTTCTCGAAAAAGTTTCCGATTATGATTAAAAAATTCTAAACTGTATTCGATTTAAATACGAATCAAACGTTATAAGCCATTTTCCCGGGGGAAAGAATCTAATTCCTGAGAAAATAGCTCTAAAAGTGTACGGAAAGAGCCCGGGTTCGATTCCCTGCCCAGGAGAAGTTATTTTTATGATACATTTTGATGAAAATGTTCAGTAATAATTAAATATACCTACGAAAACTAATAAATGGAGACATTTAGCTGTTATTATGATTTCGTATATGAGAAAGTTTGTCTGAGTTGTCTCGGATCGATTTGTTTACAATTCGGTAACATTCCTAATAAAAGAGTTCTTTTGCCCCCGAATCCAACTTTATTTTTTATTACCTAATTTTGAGCGCTTGTAACTCAAAAACGGTCGGAGCTAAAAAAAAAAAATGTTAAATGACTATTTTTATTGGAATTTAATGAAAAACAAATTTGTAAATAACCATAATTCACCTAATGTCAATACATTTCGAGATATTTGGTAAAAAGCAAAAAATTCCCCCTTGCCACCCCCCTGGGGGGATGTTCCACCCCCTTAATTTTGACGGACTCTTCAGATTTTCATTTCCACTGGCAATTTGAAGGTTTGTGCAAATTTTCATGAATGTACAAATTTTGTCATTTATTTAGTGCATTTCTGGTCTATTTTACCTGTACTACTAAGCAAATTATTAGAAGAATATATACTATATGTAGGCTTATGTTAAGCCACGCTGTCGTTTTCATTCCACTTGCTTGGTTTAATAAAATACAGGCAAGGGATTTCATTTAAGTAGAGTTTTTTAATTTAAGTAAGAACTTGACTGTTAAAGGAATCGTTGACCCCGAGGTGGAGGAGAGAATGAAATTAAAGTAGACACAGAGTTCTTTTATTTTTATTACTTTACTTTTACTGTTATCAGGAGCTTATCACCGGCACCGACAATCAAAACAAAAGTTAGAGCAACAATCAAGGAATTTAAATTTAGAATAAAACTTGTTCATAGGTAATCGTATTTAATTTGCTTCCTTAACTTCCAAGTGGATTAATTATATTAGTTTTTAGATTGACTGCAAACAATGATTCGATCGTTTTATCTACACAGAACAACAATTGAAGACTGAAATTAAATAATTTACTTGTTTAAAAAAAAAAAAAAAAAATTAATAAATGCCTAATATTTTTAAGCCTTAATTTAAAACCCAATATTTTATTAGTTAACCAATAGTATATAATTATTTAGTTATGCGGAGCATATTATAAAGAATTCTAGTAGAATAATTTACATTCTTTCTCTTATATTTGTCATATTTGGTTTCAATATTGCTATCAGGAAACATTTTTCGGGAAAAACACACATTTTCTTTAAGATGATATGTATATTACTTGCTATCTATATTATATATAAAAGTCAACGTATGTGTATGTGTTTATGTTCTTTTATACAAATCTACAGTTTTAGTCCGATTTCGATAAAAATTTCCAAAATTGACCTTCAAAGCAAGGGGAAAATTACTGTCTTCATTAATTTTCGAAATTTTCATTTTGTTACCCAGGGGTACGGGGTCAAAGTAATGAATACCTATAATATACAGGGTGGTCCAAAAGTCCCCCCCCCCCTCTTAACTTTTGAACGCTTTGAGATAAATTAATGAAACTTGGGGGATCTCTACCATCCAAAGGGAAGTTTGTTTTCATGCAATCACCCACTAGGAGCAACCACCCACTTTGCCCCCAGGCCACCCAACTTCAAAATTTCAAATTGGAGTGTATATTTTTGATAGCATATTTGGATGCAACGGTTAAAAATAATAAACTTTTACATGAAACTATTTTTTCTATCTCCAATATTTTGCCCCCCTACAGGTGGGCAAAGATAACAAAATAACCCTTTCGATAATACGTTAAAATCTAAACGGTCAAAGATAAATTAATGAAACTTAGGGGATCCGTACCATGTAAAGGGAAGTTTGTTTTCATGCAATCCCGCAGTAGGGGCAACCTCCCATTTTGCGCCCAGACCACCTAACTTCAAAATTTTAACCTGAAATGTATATTTTTGATAGCAGATTTAGATTCTACGGTAAAAAATAAAAATATTTTACTTCAAATTTTTTTTTCTATCTCCAATATTTTGCCCCCTATTGGGGGGGCAAAGGTATAAAAATGGTAGATTTCAGCGTCTGGGGGCAAAATGGTGGTTGCCCCTAGTACGCGAGTGGATGATTATACACTTCCCTTTACATGGTACAGATCCCCTAAGTTTCATTACTTTATTTCAAACCGTTTAGATTTTATAACGATCTAAGTGTTATTTTTTTTACTATTTCGGAAGGGTTATTTATCTTTGCCCCGCAAAATATTGGAGATTGAAAAAATAGTTTTAAGTAAAAGTTTATTATTTTTCGCTGTAGAATCCAAATATGCCATCAAAAATATACATTCCAATTTGAAATTCTGAAGTTGGGTGGCCTGGGGGCAAAGTGGGTGGTTGCCCCTAGTGGGTGATTGCATGAAAACAAACTTCCCTTTGCATGGTAGAGATCCCCCAAGTTTCATTAATTTATCTCAAACCGTTCAAAAGTTAAGAGGGGGGGGGGGAGACTTTTGGACCACCCTGTATAAAGTAAGTATATAGAAAGTAATATATAAAGTATAATATATAAAGTAAGCAATAATATATAAAGTAATATATATTTCATGATGCTTATCGTTGAAAAGCTCTTTAAGAGTGCATTAATTGTTGTTATGTACAGTTTTGTTATATCTTCATTTAGGAGGGGGGTAAATTTGGGATATTTGCAAATTATCTTATCAAAGAGGAGGGGTTATAGAAATAAGTGGGACGGATAAAATCTATAGATATTCTCGCATATTAAAATAATTTAAATGTTTCTTGATGGTAGTTTATAAACTTATTAAATTAAAATAACTCTCCCTAGCGAAGCAAGGGAATCCAGCTAGTATAGGAATATAATTTATCTACTCAAGGCAGCAAAATTAAACATTACTTAACTGTTTTTAGGCTGGAAAGTACTATTTCCCTGATTTGTCATTAAAATATTAAAAACAGGCAGGAAAGTAGTTAAAACAGTCAGGAAAATACTTTCTCTGCCTAGGCAGGGAAATATTTCCCTGCCTAGGCAGAGAAAGTAACAGTGTTTATCACTGCGTGTCATAACCTCTTATTTTGGCAAGAACTGTTTATACTATTATCTCTATCTAATAACATTATATATTACAGTTAAATAAGTAATATTTAATAATAAATAAACGTTTTAATAATAAAATAATTTGTCTATATTTGTTAATTCTGTTAAATAAGTTCAATGATTAGTAGATCTTTAATTAAAAAAAATAGTAGAGTCACTGATTAAACTGTAGCGTCATGTAAACATTGAACATCCAAATTATTTTTATTATTGAAGTCTTTCTAGATTACACTAGCTACTTTTCTTGATGCATCCTAGTTACTTCTTTTCTTTTAAGCAATAGAAGATATCTTTAACACTTTTATTAATTTTTTAGTAAAAATATAAATGAATACTTTATATTGCGTGCATTATTCATTCAGAAGTTATGTGTATTATAAACGTGTTTTGTATTTTGTTGTTATAGAATGAGTTTGCTTTTCACTTATTGTTATTATTCCCAAGTTTCTTATTTGAACATTAATTTTAGTTAATACATAATGTTATTATCTTAATTTATATGACACATAGTTATTAACTATGTTATATTAATAAAGATAACATTTTAGCAGCTTCATTTTTCTTCCGCAAGTAGATAAAATATTGTATGCAACAAGGCAGCAAAGGAAACATTTCTGCCTCGTTTATTCATTGCCTGCCTCGGCTTCGCCTCGGCAGTCAAGTAGGTAAATTACCTGCCTCGGCTTCGCCTCGGCAGTTAATTATGATAGCCTGTCCTCGCCTTCGGCTCGGAGGCTAATCTAATCACTCGTCAGTAAAATTCCATTTTGCTGCCTAGTTACATAAATAACTATTTTTCAATAACAATAAACTATGTATATATTATTTTCCTACTCTCAAAAAGCTCTTATAATGCCATGATCAAAACCTTTTTAGGGTGTCGTTGTGAAACCAAAAAAGGGAAGATACCTCTACAGTTTCGTTCCTGTGTCTGTCTGTCACTTTGTACGGTTCAAATAACATTTGTATTAAAAGAGATTCAAACATAGAACTTTGTAGTATAAAAGATCTTTTTTTCGTGGTCATGGTAGGCTGTGAAATAGTAACTTTAGAGCCTAAAAAACATAGCTGAAATCCAATTTTTCATTACGTGGACTTAAAAAATCTTTTCATTACTCCTAGCTGTAGAGAAAAAAAAATTTACGTCCTAAGACGTAAACAATTTTTCTTTCGTGCTGGTAGTTATCAAAACTTCCGTTTTAGCGCTGCAATCTTTGTAGAAATGCTTCTAGTACGATTAAAATCCGCTAGATGTCAATGCGTTTTATTTATCTTTTCTTATAGTGTAACCTCTTTTTAAGGTTTCTTTTTTTAAGTCTTAAGTATGTACTAATATTTGTTATTATTATATATTGATTAGTGATTAATATTTAATGTTTTTTCATTGTCTGCTACCTCGGAAAAAATAGCATATGCTACGCGACTGTGAAGTGTTTTTTCTTTACCTTGGCAATATTTACTGTCTCGCTTCGCTCGACAGTAAATGTAATTGCCGCGGTAAAGAAAAAACTCACTTCACAGCCTAGTAACATAATATACTATTTAATGCGCACACAGAAAAAAATAGCGAACTCACAAGTCTCAGCCTTTCAAATCCAAAATGGCGGATAATTCATGTTACGCGTTTTTTTTTTTAAATTTTGAGTTGGATATTAAATAAAAGGTTTTAAAGAGCATAGATAAAAAACAATTTAACACTTTTAATAATATTCACGCAATTTTGTCAAAAATCGTAATTTTGCCCCCCCACCCCCAAAAAAAACAACAAAAAACAGATTCTGTTAATAATAATAAATAAAAAAAACTGCCAATTGGTGTGTTCATTATTGTCTAATTGGTTTAATTGTTTCCCCCTTTTTTTTTAATCTGTCAAAATTGTTTTGATTTTTTACACGAATTAAGTATCAATTTTGCAAAAGTTTAAGAGCACAGACGGTTCAAATTAATCTGGGGCTATCAGCGGGTTACTTTTGACACACTATAAAAGTTTCATTCTAATCAGATAAGTACTTTTAAAGCTATAGGTGTAAATAAATGTATGTTTGTGTGCATGTGGAAGAGAAACAAATAGGCGCAGAAGGTTAAAACTTTTATGGGACCAACAATGGGCTAATTATGACCTACCATACAAGTTTCATTAAAATCGGACATGTAGTTTTATGATGTGTTAGTTCGCAAAAAATCGAGCTTCAGACCGACAGACAGACACGCAACCAAAAATGTTCCCTGATGTCTGAAACGGATTTCTTTCTTGTAATTTTTTTGAATTCTGAGACAATAAAAAAATTCTTTCTTCAGAACTATCACATAGCTGCCGTTACCTTCGGTTAGCTTAGAAGCTAAAATCCATGATATTTTGTTAAATATTTCCGAAAAGCAATCACAGACAAATGACTAATTATGACCTACCACCCAAATTTCATTAAAATTGGACGTTTAGTTTTTTAGATATGTTGGTTCGCAAAAATTGAACGACAGACCGACCAACAAGGAACCAAAAATGTTCCTTGATGTCTGAAACAGATTTCTGTCTTCGTTCTTCGAATTTTTGAAATCGGAGACCTAAAATATCGTTCTTGGCATTTTTGAAATAGGACACCTAAAGAATTTTCGTTCTTCGGAACGATCACATAGCTTCCGTTACCTTTGGTAAGCTCGAAAGAAAAAATAAGATTAGCAATTTGAATTGACTGGCCCTAGGAAAATTAATTTTCAAATTTTCACTTTCTTCTGCCGATTTGTAATTTCGTGTTCACAATATCAACGAAACCCTTTTTACGTGAGACTTCTCGCACAACTATTTTATTTTTAGTTCTCTACCAATATAAGAGTGAAATTTCCATAAACTTTGCACTTATCACAAATGCCGAGATGCACCTGCACCTGTGTGGCGAAGTTTTGTAAAATCGATCAATTTATAAGCCAGTTTTCTTTAGACAAACAAATACATAAATAAACTTTTAATAATGTTCTCTGAAATAAAGAACTCACTAAGCTTGGTCAAATATATATTGTTCGATAAACTAAGGAAGAAAAAGCAATTTTCGTGTTCGTACATTATTTTTCTTTTTTGTTTACTTTCCTTTCCTTTATCCTCTGTTATAAAATAACTTACAAAAAAGGAAATAACTTTTATTGGTAGCACAAAAAGGACAGATTTAAGAAAATGTAAATACATTTTAAGGTAATAAAATAAATAACAAGTAAAAATTTATTTTAAAAAGCGTAAAGCATTCATAGACAAATAAATATGTGTGATTCATCTTATAGCAAGAAACATTGAGAGAGATCGGTGTAGATAAGTTTCAATAAAATGTGAAACCACGCGAAAATCTTTAATTTCCTTAAAGTATTATTTAATGATTATAAAATAATAATACTTTTTATTTTCCAATTTTAATCAAGCATTTGACATTCAATATAAGTATAAAGTATAACTATTATTATATTCTGCTTCCGAGCTTACCGAAGGTAACAGAAGCTATGTGATCGTTCTCAAGAACGAAAATATTTATGTTTCCGATTTAAAAAATTAGAAAGTATGCTTGAAAGCAAAATTATAAATATATTTGCCAAAATGGTGCCGCACTAACCTAGCTTCCTCGCATCCTATCACGTACTTTATTGAGTTTATGCTTTTACAAGCCATTATTGTGTAAATGTATTTAATAGATTGCTTCCGGCTTACCGAAGGTAACGGAAACTATGTGATCGTTCTGGAGAACGAAAAGTTTTTATGTCTCCGATTTCAAAAATTCCAAAACAGAAATCCAAAACCGTTTCAGACATCAGGAAACATTTTTGGTTCCGTGTCGCTCTGTCGATCTGTCACTGAATTTTTGCGAACCAACATATCTTAAAAACTACTCGTCCGATTTTATTAAAATTTGGATAGTAGGGCATAATTAGCCCATTATCGATCACATCTTTCTACTTTATGTGCCCATTTGTTTCTCTTCTACATGCACACAAACATATATTTATTTACACATCTTCAAAAGTACTAATCTGATGGTTCGTCGAAAGTAGCCCGCAGATAGCCCGGGATTAATTTCAACCGTCTGCGCTCTTTAAATTTTTAATTACTTAAATACATGTAAAATAGACTGCCAATTGGTGTGTCACATAGCTTCCTCGCATCCTATCACGTACTTTATTGATTTTATGCTTTTACAAGCCATTATTGTCTAATATGTTTGTTTCCCCATTTTTCTTAATATGTCAAAATTGTTTTGATTTTTTATACATGCATTAATGTATCAATTTAGCAAAAGAGAACGCAGACCGTTTATATTAGTTGAAGAGAAACAAATGAGCGCGTAGAAAGTTAAAATGTATGGAACCAACAATGGGCTACTCATGACTTATACCATCCAAATATCATTAAAATCGGACGTATAGTTTTTAAGATACGTTGGATCTCAAAAATTGAACAACAGACCGACAGACAGACACAGAACCAAAAATGATCCCTGATGTCTGAAACGGATTTCTGTCTTGGAATTTTTGAAATCGGAGACCTAAAAATTTTTCGTTCTTCAGAACGATCACATAGGTTCCGTTACCTAGGGTAAGCTCGGAAGCAAAAAAAATTATTTATATGTTCAAACCGTACTAAATTAGGAAGTAAAAGGTATAATTATAAACATTTTAATAAAAATTAACGATGAAAAGGAATAGCTAAATTTCAAAAACTTTTGCCAGCTTGTTACAAGGCTTTAAATATTAGCTATATGCTTCATAAATATAGTAACTAATATAAGTTTCTGATAAATAATATAATTAAGGATAAGATTTTAAAGTTCAAAACATTATATAGTATATTAATAATTCTGGTATTTCTTAAATTAAAAATTCCATTCCTACTTATAAAATTCCTAAAGCTAATTGGTTTCGAATGACTGCAATCTACCTCAGACATCAAATTTGTACAATAATAAATGTGTATTTATAAGAAATAAAAATATACTGCCAATTAATGTGGCACAATTGTGTAGGCTTGAAATTAATCTGGGACCATCAGCAGGATACTTTCGACAAACCATCCAAATTTCATAATAATCAGATAAGTGCTTTTGAAGTTGCGGTGTTATAGGCTATACAACTTTTTGCTAGCTTTATATGGGACGGAGAATGGGGCTTCTAAATTTATTTAAATTTTTCATCAGTAGTCGGAATTATTTTATTAATTATATTATCAAAGGGGAGGGGGTATAGAAATAAGGGGAGGGATAGAATCTAGATATTCTCGATTAGGAAAATAATTTAAAAGGTTCTTGATGGTAGGTTTATAAACCCATCAAATTAAAAATAACTCACTCCACAGCGAAGCAAGGGTATCCAGCTATAGAAAAGAATAAAAACTTTTAAGTTAGCATAATTTTAATTCGTTACGATATTTAATACTATCCATTAGACCTTGGAAGGATTTTCTTTTTGGATCAAAAATATCTATAGAGGGTAGTACAAAACTTCTACATAAATATTTTGGGAAGGTCGAATGCACCCAATAAGGATAGAAAAACAAGTTTATCCACGATTGATACGAAATATAAACTTTATATCTTTGTTTAGATGCGTAGAAAGTGATTATTTACGTACTTGTATTCATTGCGCATGCGCGTCTCATAGTTCTGAAGAATTCCTCTTCTTTACCACACTAGTGCGGTAAAGAAGAGGAATTCTTCAGTTTTACGCACGATTAGCAAGTGTGTTTACATTTAACAAAACTAATTTGCTGTTCTTTTTTTTTAAAGTAACTGTTTATATCGAGTTTTTAGTGAAAAACAATGAGTGAATCAAGTGACTTTGACGAAAATGTGGAGAATAATACTCCTCCAGAAATAATTAATTCGGCAAACACAACTCAAGAATTAATGCTATCTTTATCAAGAGAGAGATACGAACTTACATACAGCAAGTTTATTTTTTTCTGTATTTATTATTTAAATCTAACAATCGTAGATAAAGTACGGTACGCAACTCGAGCGAAAAAGGCATTTTGCATTGCTCGTGTGGTTTTACTACCCTCGCTATCGCTCGGGTGCAAACTCCACACTCGCATGCAAAATGCTACTTTCCGCACTCGACGCGTAATGAACTATTATTCACACCAGAAAGAATGTAGCACACATTTGAAGAAATTATGTAATGAATGATTAGGAGATAGAGAAAAATATAGAGGGATTCAAGAAAAGCTTGATAATTACCCAAGAAGGGGTTGAAATATCGCGAAAAACGAATTAAAAACGAATTAAATTTATGAAACTTCAAAGTTTTTATTTTTTATTAATACTGCCCATTAGAGGAGGATTTTTCTTTTTGAAACAAATATATCGGGGGGGGGGGGGGGTAATACAAAACTACTCCTTAAAATATGTGAAAATACATTTAAAAAAAGATTCATACATATTTATAAAAAGCGAGCAACAGAGAGTTAAAATAATGTTTTGGTCTTTACGTTTTTTAATTTCTCATATAAAGAGAAAGTATTGTGATAGTGCGAAAATTCGATTTTGATTGATTTACACGTTTTGAGGTCCCCTGAGTCCAAAAAAGTGTTTTTTACAAAATATCTGTCTGTACAGATGCCTGGAGCCTATAAACTACTAGACCGATTTGAAGGAAATTTGGTATACGTGTTCAAAGAAATCATACACCGAGGCGAAATCGACAAAATTAATTTTAGCTCCAAAAATCTCTGAAAAAACGTGAAAAAAATAATGTATTTCTTGAAAATGGTTCCGACAGTCGAATCGAGAAAATGGTCTGTGCAGATGCCTGTTGCCTAAACTACTGGGTCGATTTTAACGAAATTTGGCATACACGTTCAGAAAAATAATACCCCGAGGCGAAAACGGTTCCGACGATTTTGATTAAATAATACTAACATGTAGTCCATTTAAATACGAATCTAACGATATAAGCCGTTTTACCGGGGAAAATCTAGTTCCTGAGAAAATAGCTTAAAACGCGGACAGAGAGAGGCCGGGTTTGATTCTCCGCCGAGGAGAAGTTATTTTTATGATAAATATCGATGAAATGTTGAATATAAACTAGGCATCGCGTGGCTCTATCATTGAAGCGAGCGTATTGCAATAAAATACTGAATATTAAAATTTGATAATCATGATGAATGTCATAGTTGAAGATAAGTGGAAGAGGGCAGTGTGGAGTAGAGTGGGGTTACTCGGTACAAAGCTTTACTTCCTAAACAAACCTATACACTATACGACTATAAGAATCTTAACCACCCACAATAGCTTTTAAACTATTATTATAAATGTATCACTTCATTACTCAAATACTACTGCTTGTATCAAGTTGAAATTTGACATACTTGCTTCAATTGTACTTTAGACGATGTACATGAAGTTTTATTGAAATCGTTACGTTACAACGTAAGATATCGGTAAAAACGTTGTTTTCTCTATTTTAAACGTTTAGGTCCGCTTTAATAGTTTTAGCGATCTTTATTAATTCATAGCAGTGTCGTTGTTGGTTTTACTAAAAAATGTTATTTAAAAACAATGTTCGTCTCATCGAATAGGTGATGATAGAATTTTTTCCCGTTCTGAAATTCCATTTTTACATTTGAAGCTCACGTTTACGCGAGCATTGCGCGCGAACTCTTGGACGGATCACGCTGTCCAACGAACTTAGCCTGATTATTATTTAAAGGAAGATGTATACCAAATTTCAACCAAATCGGTCAACTTTTACTCAAGTTATCGTCGGACACGTAAACGTTACACACAGACAGACAGACAGACAAGATGCATATTTCGTTGAATGTAAGAAGCTCGCTTACGCTCGCTTCAATTAAATGTAGCTACGAAATCTAATAAATAGAAAACACACGACTAAGTAATTATGAACTCGTATATGAGAAAGTTTGTCTGTGTTGTCTCGGACCGATTTTGTTTCTATTATTTTTGTTTTATTGTTTTATTTAGTTATTATTTTCTTTTTTAGTCTTAGATATCGATGATGTTCTTAAAGGTAGGCTATTAGCTAGTATTAACGTAGTATTGCTACGTTTATCAAACGTAGCAATACTACGTTAATACTACGTTAATACTACGTTTGATAAACGTAGCAGCTTGAATTTAAGTGGAGAGTAAATTTATTTTCTTCCTTTAAGCTGCGCTCCATAAACGCTTCTATATCACAAGTTTGGTTGGACTCAATTTTAAAATAAAATAGATAAATAAGTACTTACAGTGAATATGAGAGATGATTTCCAAAGGAAGACAAACAAGCAGACATATTGTTAAACAATTGAACAACATTGTTAGAAAAAAAACTCGATGAAAAATAATTAAAACAGAAAAATAAATAAATCAAAAGTAACAGTTAAATTTTATAATGAAATCATTTTCCGAATGAATAATAGTTTTAATTTAAAAACAATTAAGATAATATAGACTTAATCTATGTCAAATTGAACAATTCAAAACATTCTTTAATACATAAAAGTTTACTTTAAAACAATAAAATATACACTAAGTCATTTATAAATGATTTAGATTCATCTTTTTTTAAAAAAAATAAAACTTAAAGAAAAATATATTTTAGATTTTAAATGTTAGATTTTAGATTCTAGACTACATATATTTATATTCATATATATAAAATCTTTATTTTAAATATTTTTATTTAAATAAAAAAAAATTCATCATGATAACATTCAATCAGATATAATTAGAGGAATTAGTTTCAATATATATATGTTTAAAAAAATAAATAGGTAAGAAATAAAAATGGAGACTTTGTATCGAGTTTTGTGAAATAAGAAATACTTTTAAGAAGTGAACGGAATGAAGTGTATACACGGACTGAATACGTTTCCAAAGGTTCGAACAGAGTGGGTGGACTTTTACCTAGACTGTATAATATGGTCCTTCCATTTGTTTACTATTTTTTCCCCTACTACTATTTTTAGAGTGATGTCTATATATATGTTATTAGAAAAAGGTAAGTTTTTAAAATGGGTCGTATATTCTTTTTTGCTGTCATCGTGTGCAGATAAAAAAAAATCCCTTTTGTCTGTGGGGGAAACTTAAGGTCAATATACCTAAATCGTATGATTTACCTGGCTACTGGGGTCTAGCCAATGAAAAACCCTTAAATATTAGGTACCGTTTAAGATCGAGTCATAAAACACACACAAAAAAAAGAATAGTACAAAAATTAAGTTGTAAATTCTGTACCATAAGCTCAATTTTTCCGTTTAGCTTCAAATTCTCATCAATTATTGTCTAAATAAGAAGTAAATACTTGAAAAACATCAACATAAGAATATAACATAACATAATATAAAAAACATAACATAACAAACAACATATAACATAACATAAGAAACCGTCTGCGCTCTTTACATTTTGATAAATTGATACTTTAATTCATAACAGATACACAAAAAATTGATGAACAGACAGACAGAAAGGGAACCAATTTAGAAAATTTAAAGAGCGCAGACGGTTGAAATTAATGTGAGGCTATCTGCGGGCTACTTTCGACAAACCATCCAAATTTTATAATAATCTGTTGAGTACTTTTGAAGATATAGGTCTAAATAAATGTATGTTTGTGTGCATATGGAGGATAAAATAATGGGCGCAGAAGGTTCAAATCTATATGTGATCAACAATAGGCTAAGTATAACCTACCATCCCAGTTTCATTAAAATCGGATGTGTTGTTTTTAAGATATCTTGGTTCGCAAAAATACGTTTTATCTCTATCCAACTACAATATCTCGAAAACGGTATGTCCCACTTCAAACATGCATAGGACCTTTTTGTGCAGAATTAAGTGAGGAATAATTTTAGTAATAACACTTCTTTTAAAAAAATAAACTGTTTTGCGTAAAAAGTGAAAAATAAGTAAATTTTGG
>CATNVA010000066.1:0-27624 GCA_951217055.1 Gerris lacustris | reverse complement strand
GCTTACAATTTACAGCAATAGATTTAAGGGATGCTTACTTACAAATTGAAGTTCACCCAGAATGTAGACACTATTTTATCATTACCACTCAAAAAGGCTACTTTGTTTATAGACGTCTCCCGTTTGGAGTGACAGCAGCCCCAGCAATATTCCAAAGGTTAATGGACCAACTACTAGGAGACATGGAAGGAGTGGCGTGCTACTTAGATGACGTAGTGGTGACGGGAAAGACAAGAGAAGAACACATGAGAAGAGTTAACGAAGTTCTAAATCGGTTAGAAAAAGCTGGAATGAAAGTAAACAAGGAAAAGTGTAAGTGGCTACAAAATTCAATAAACTATCTGGGACACCGAATCGACAAAGAGGGAATACATCCGACATTAGAAAAAATAAAAGCTGTAAAGGAAATGCCCATGCCAGAAAATGTAACTCAACTCCGAGCATTCTTAGGATCCATAAACTACTACGGAAGATTTATAGAACACTTACAAACACATTGTGCACCATTACATAGATTAATCAAAAAAGGAGCTAAATGGAACTGGACCAATAATGATAAAGAAATTTTTAATAAACTTAAAAATATTTTGACGTCTTCCAAATTCCTTGCACATTACAATGCCGATCTACCAATCATTCTTTCAACAGACGCCAGTGATTACGGAGTTGGTGCTGTACTTTTTCATCAATACCCCAACAAATCAGTTTTACCAATCGCTTATGCTTCAAGATCTTTAAAAGACTCAGAGAGAAAATATTCCGCTATAGATAAAGAAGCTTTAGCAATTATTTTTGGAGTAAACAAATTTCACCAGTATTTATTTGGAAAAAAATTTATTTTGAAAACTGATCACAAACCTTTAGAAAAGATTTTTGGAGAAAACTCTGAACTACCTAAAACTGCAGCTAATAGATTATCGAGGTGGGCCATACACTTAAGTAATTATAATTATTCAATAGAACACATACCAGGTTCAGAGAATAGCCCAGCAGATGCTTTATCGAGACTTCCAACAAAAGAGTGTGAAAGGAATAAAATTGAAAAACTCGGATCAGTTAAAAAAGCACACATATTAAACCTAAGATTGATGGAAGTTCCAGTAACTACAAGAAATTTACAAAGAGAAACGAGAGTGGACGGAGTCACTGGAAAACTTATTGATTATACACAGAGAGGCTGGCCAAAGAAAGATGAAGTGGAATTAGAAATCCTAAAATATTTTGACAAACGGGAGGAGCTGTCTTTCGAAAAAGGGATGCTTATGTGGCATGGGAGACTGGTAATTCCAGCAAAACTTAGGAAGTCCGTACTTAAGCACTTACATGAAGGACATCCAGGTTGCAGTGCTATGAAGTCACAGGCTAGACTTGTAGTTTGGTGGCCAGGCCTCGACAAAGAGATAGAAGAATTTGTTAAAGGTTGTAAGAAATGTCAAAGCACGCGTGATAAGACACCAGAAGCACCATTATTTTCTTGGACTCCGCCACCAGAAGCTTGGTCAAGACTTCACATTGACTATATGGGACCATTTCACGGACGATATTGGCTTATCGTAGTTGATTCTTTTTCGAAATGGATAGAAGTAGCACCACACATATTAAACCTAAGATTGATGGAAGTTCCAGTAACTACAAGAAATTTACAAAGAGAAACGAGAGTGGACGGAGTCACTGGAAAACTTATTGATTATACACAGAGAGGCTGGCCAAAGAAAGATGAAGTGGAATTAGAAATCCTAAAATATTTTGACAAACGGGAGGAGCTGTCTTTCGAAAAAGGGATGCTTATGTGGCATGGAAGACTGGTGATCCCAGCAAAACTTAGGAAGTCCGTACTTAAGCACTTACATGAAGGACATCCAGGTTGCAGTGCTATGAAGTCACAGGCTAGACTTGTAGTTTGGTGGCCAGGCCTCGACAAAGAGATAGAAGAATTTGTTAAAGGTTGTAAGAAATGTCAAAGCACGCGCGATAAGACACCAGAAGCACCATTATTTTCTTGGACTCCGCCACCAGAAGCTTGGTCAAGACTTCACATTGACTATATGGGACCATTTCACGGACGATATTGGCTTATCGTAGTTGATTCTTTTTCGAAATGGATAGAAGTAGCACCAACATTAAAAACAACATCTAAAGATACAATTGAATTATTAAATGAAATATTTTGCAGGTTTGGTCTCCCAAGATCCATTGTTAGTGATAATGGTCCACAATTTACATCAGCAGAATTCAAAGTTTTCTGTAAAGGAAATAATATTCGCCACATTAAAGTAACTCCATACCACCCGAGATCAAATGGTTTGGCTGAAAGAGCGGTGAAAACAGTAAAACGCCGGATGGAAGCAGCCCTTAAAGGAACAACAGATTACAAGGCAAGCTTGAGAGAGGTCCTACTAAGTCTACACACTTCAGAATCAACCTCAACTGGAAGGAGTCCAGGAGAACTTATGTTCGGACGAAGGTTGAGGACCAAATTAGAGCTACTTAAGCCGTCTGCATTAAACGACATAATGGACAATCAGCTGAAACAGAAAATATACCATGACCAGAATTCAAAAGAAAAACTTTTTCAAATAGGTGATCCTGTGTGGGTTCTAAACGAAGAAGGTCGGAAGTGGAAGGAAGGAGTTATTAGAACAGCCAATGGTCCACTCTCATTTGAAGTTGAAGTAGAAGGACATCAGTTGAGAAGGAAGCACGCTGACCACTTACGGCCTCGGAAAGAGGGAGGGGGAGAAGTGTAGTAGAGTGAATGACATTGTCGTGTCATGTCAGGTTTTATTGACTTTTGTTTTCCCAAGCGTCTTTATTGGAATATTTGTATATGCGTATAGATTTTTACATTTCTTAAGAGAGGGACATCCTATTTGCTTCCATATATATTTAGGAATAACTGTGTGTGAGGCACCTGAGTCGTACAGCATTTCAACATCAACATTATTTATATTAACCGTTAAAACCGCTTTACCCTTAGCCTTGACGTTCATTATCTTGTTTTCGGCGTCATCCTCAGATGAGGAGGAGGATGTTGATGAATTTTCCACGACCTTCCTTGTGCTCCTATGAGTCCTTGTAGTATCAATAATTTCTGCGCGCCCTGTTGCTGCACAGACTCTTGCAAAATGTCCAGTTCTTGAACATGCTAAACACGTGCTGTTCAGTGCAGGGCACCTTGTCCCTTTTTTGTGTAAACTGTAGCCACAGTTTAAACAGTCCCTACCCTTAACTAGTGTTCTTTTATTTTTTTTAAATTTATTTATTGTTTCTTTGGAGTAGTTTGATTTTAATTGTTCTACTCTGTAAATGCCAGTGGCACTGTTAGCTTGAGCGTGCCTTATAGAATTCATGTGTAATGAAGCCTGTTCTAATAATAATGCTGATCTTTTCACCTCCTCTAAAGTAAATGTATTAGATGGATGTAACTTAACTAATTCCTGTTGCCAAGTTTCCTTGCCAATTCCTAAAACTAGTTGATCTCTGAGCCTTTCATCCAACGAAGGTCCGAATTCACATTTGCTGGCTAGATTTCTAAGAATTGCTACGTACTGTGTTACTGATTCTTCTTCTGATCTAACTCTCCTTCCAAAGGCTACCCTTTCTGCAAGTACACAAGAAGTTTGAATGTAGTAGTTGGATAATATTTTTTTCATATCGTCATAACTAAAGTTTAAAATGTTTTCAGGGAAGCAATGGTCTACTAACATCTTAAAAGCCTGTGGACCTATACGAGATAGAAAGAGTTTCTTTCTTATTCCTTTCTCATCTTGACTAGTAGGATTCAATAACCCGTGAAGTGATAGTTCAAGTTCAAATCGTTGGATATAGTACTTCCAACTTTCTATTTCACTGTCAAAGTTATCAAATTTAAAATTATTTAGTCTATAATTATTTTCATTACTTAGTCTATCATTATTTTCATTATTACTCCCTTCATTGGATGTCCCTGGTTCCTGTCGTCTATCTGATTTTTTGTAAGGCATCCTCGTCGCCAATTGTAAGATATTTAACAGTGGAAATTAACAGTTTTATATATTTACTCAATCTAACAATAAAACCTGACATGACACGACAATGTCATTCACTCTACTACAGTCATAATTATTATTCGTTAAGGTTAGTACTTTTTGACCTAACCTAACCATAACTTCTATCAGTACCTACCCTGAAACGTCTTATATAGACACTTTATATAGTTATTTAAAAAAAAAAAAAAAAAAAAAAAAAAAAAAAAAAAAAAAAAAAAAAAAAAAAAAAAAAAAAAACTGTTGGAATTATCGGGATTACGCACAACCGAAATCGTTTTTATAATACACCGTGTAATGTACACATTTTCAACAATGTAATCCTGTAAAAAAAAATCCAGTAAAAAATGGCCAAATCTTGTAAATAGGAACAGTATAATATAAAAAGTAATTAAATCGGACAGTACGAAATAGTGCTGATTAACCAATTGATTTCGAAAGAAAAAATCTAAATAAATGCACATTTTTCCTTAAAATTCCCAAACTTTTCCACGGCCCAGACCCTCCGCCCCTTTATGGTCTTTTATGGCTACCCTAAAAAGGTAGCTGATATAGGAAAGCAGTCGGTGGTCCTATCAATAAAGTTAACATCAGGGCGTGGTCACAACTTGAATAGATGACTACAGATCTGGGTTTAATTTCAGAATGGTAATTCTAGTATTTACTTAAAAGCAACAAAGCCAACAAACAAGTTTACCAGCCAACACCTATCCACGTGAATATAATATATACATGTTGTATTCTTATGTTTTCTTCTTTTATTTTAATTTGTAATCTCTTCTGGATCAATCGGACTGGAGTTCATTTTTGAAGTGTAAAAACCCTGCACGTGTATAGATATAAGTTAAAGATATAATTTATATCTAAATTAAGTTAATACTTCGTATTAACTCATTTTGTAATACCATTGAAACAAACTCCTTCTTTTTAAAAAAAATAAAATAATAATTACTAGGGGGCTCTGTCACCTACTTGCTTAGCTCGTCGAAAAGCGGCCGCTGCCTTGAACCATTTGCACAATTTTACATTTTACAATTTGACACATTTCTTTGTTTACAAAACTTCTTTAATAATATAGATAGATAGAAATGGACCACTTTATATCTAAAAGAAATGCTAATTTATTTTTATTTAAACTGGATTTATTTTATAATAATACATATTTTCATGAGGTGTACGGGCCTCGCCTAATATTCCCCCTGCTATATATTTTTTCCTTCCTTCCTTTTGGACATACCGGCGCTATCTATCGAGTCAACGTATCAAACTCCCGTGTGGCCGCCCCACCCACCGGTGTCTTATCTCCCGCGGATGCCGGACACCTGCGAGAGGAGAATCAGATGTCAGTCCCGGGCTAGACTCCACTCCACTGAGACAAGCGTCAATATCTCATCAATCGTGAGTGCCAGTTGGCTTCCTTTTTTTTATGATTCCTATTTTCCCCTTCTAACTTATTCCCCATCTATAAGATACAGTCCAAAACTCCCAGAGGAACGTACATGAGGATTGGTGACGATATTTTTGTAATTGACAAATTTATTAACTACAAAAATAAATGAAGATGACTCACTTCAAGTGAATGTAAATAAATAAACATACAACTGTAATAGAGTATTTTTACAGACTTCTTTCTGAATTTAAATAGAGTTCATGGTAACAATCACTCATTTTTTTATAGTACAAAACGTGAATATAAATTATTTTCCTTGAGCTGAAACTAGCAAATATTTATAACATTCTAAAATAGTCTTCCAATTAGTGAGACACATAGCTTCTATGTTTTTTATGGCGCATACTTTAATTATTTTAAACGTTTACTATCCATTATTGTTAAATTGATTTAATCCCCCTTCCTTTTAAATCTGTCAAATTATTTAGATCTTTTATATGAAGGAAAGTATAATTTAGTGCTATTTGCAGGCTACTTTTGACAAACCATATAAATTTCTTAAAATCAGATGAGTGCTTTTGAAGTATAGAGATGTAAATAAATGTATGCTTGTGGGCTGTATGAGACAAATAGGCGCAGAAGGTTGAAACTTATATAGAAAAAAATGGTCCCTTTGTATATTTTTTCACTTCTGAAGTCATCCGCTAACTTTTGTCTTTTCTTTCCGATGAACATAAGGCATACGGGCTTTTCTAATGTATCCTTTGTCAGACTGTGTTGCCTTAATCCTAGCCCTACAAATCCTTTGATCTTACGATCAAACTATGCGTAACGTTTGTTCGTTTCTCAAATTATTGCTGATGTAGGTTTCTCCTTGAAAAATAATTACACAAAACCATACAACTTTGATTTAGGTTCTTGAATGTAAGGATTTTGTGGAATGTAAAGCGCAAAGCAAAAAAGATATTTTGGGCTTAACTAGTTGGTTTGCAAGAGAAAGCATGGAATTCCAAACGTGATTAAAAGCATAAATTATTTAATACATCCACTGTGTTCATATATTATCAAAAACACGTGTAAAGTCACAATGTTTTTTATCGGTAATAACGACAAGATAAATTACACTTTTTCAGCAAATTTTCATCGCCCCACCATAAGGTATAACCATGAATTATTTTGACATTTTAGGATCAGCAGTTATATAGTGGTTGGGTGGGGGGAATGTTTTTTTGGGTATATTTTAACTTATAAAACTAATACAAAATGCAAAATTCAAAAGCATATATATATATTTGTGTCCAACTCTTCAGAGCTATCATTTGATACCCCACTCGAAAATTTAAAAAAAATATAAATTTTGGAGTTTACTACATTTTTGCGAATTGCGCATCTGCATATTTAATTTTTAATTTCTGTATATTTTTGTGCTTGAGCCCAAATGTTGCGCCAGTGTTTCTAATTTCAGATCGACAGACGGACACATCACCCTCGGCATAAGGGTTTTGAGAAGTACAAAACCCAAAAAATATATCAAACTTGTGGAAAGTGGTTAATGTTTTATGGTATTTTGTCCAAAAACAGTGTCCCTCTCCCCCTCTCCAACTTATACTTACTAATTTAATAATCACAATACCATTACGTGAGACTTCACGCACAACCTATTTATTTGTAAATAAGTTCGTTGTTCACATTTAATGTAAAATAATTAGGGCATGAAGATAATTTTCTTATTTTGTCTCATTTTAACAAATTACCCTCTTTTTCTAAATATTGTAAATTGCTTGAATTAATATCAAATGGCTTAGATAATGCACAACTAGTTATTAGGTTAATTTATGTTTTTCCAATTAACAACAGATCATCATACATTTATTAATTGATATTATTAGTCATTAGTGTGACAGATCATCATACATTTTTATTAATTGATATTATTAGTCATTAGTGTAACAGATCATCATACATTTTTTAATTGATATTATTAGTCATTAGTGTAACAGATCATCATACATTTTTTAATTGATATTATTAGTCATTAGTGTAACAGATCATCATACATTTATTAATTGATATTATTAGTCATTACAGATCATCATACATTTATTAATTGATATTATTAAATTAAACTCCTATAATTGTTAGTGCTCAGGTTTTTGGAGAGTGTAGAGGTCTCAGACTCTTGGACTCTCTCCTAACCTATTATATTAGTGTACAAAAGCACGCGAAAAAGTGTTTTTCGCCATATAAATTACTAACCCATAACAATTGTCATACAAAAATAACATTTAACACTGTTCATAACATGGGAAAGATTCAGCTTCAACATGGATGTTATTCGACAACCAATTTAAATAAATTAGAGAACGAGTTGAGTTGGAACGAGCTTCGTTCTACAGAGTAAAATTATTAGATGAGGGTAAACTCGGGGTGGTAAAGAGCCAGGTAATTTAATAAATATGAATACTGATAGTGACAGCCAATTTATTCAATTGCGGAAAAAGAGCTCTTTACATCAATAAAATGATTGTAGATGAATGTATATTAATTATAAAATTGTTAAGGAAATTGTCATTGTGTGCATTGTTATGGTACATGTGTGTATTTAGTTTTCTCTATAGTTCATGTTTTTAAGTTGATTAAGTTTTACATAAATTTGTATAACAAGCAGAAAACTATTTTTTTTACTACAAATTAGTCTGTATACATCTGAAATTGGAAAAATATTCCATACAACGATGTATCCTATAATGTTAAAGTATACAACTATATTCACCACCCCAGAGGTAAACTGTGTTAAGTCACAAAAAACAAATTTTTCAGTAGAGACATTTTAAGATTTTTTTTGTAATAAAAAAATTACAAACAGACCAAGGATAGTGTTTCAAGTAATAAAATAAATTACTATCATTAAGATATAAATTATCCTTGGTCTGTTTGTTATTATTTTATTACAAAAAAAAATTCTTAAAATGTCTCTACTGAAAAATTTGCTTTTGTGACTTTACACAGTTTACCCCTGGGGTGCTGAATATTATATTATATTTAGGTTTTGGACGGCAGCCAGCTTGGCCGAAGGTCTCAAGCCACTCGCCCAGCTATCAATAAGTCGAGGCGACTCGAGATCGTGGGTTCGATCCCGTGCCATGATACTCTGATTTGCATCTATGAATCGCGGTTGGTGCAGGGCGAGGGTCCCCCTATGGGGCACTCTTCCTCCCACTCTTTGATGTAGGTCCGATCCGTGTCATAATGATGTGATTTGTACCTATGGTTTGAGGACGAAGCAGGGCGAGGGACACCCCCTATGGGGCACTTTTCCCCCACGCTTATATAGCTTACCAAACCATACTCCCCACCATACTCGCTTCGACCACACCATACTCACTTCGACCACACCATACTCGCTTCGGCGTATGATAAGTGAAGTAGCTGGAACTCTCCACCACGGGGCGTAAAATGGGCCTAAAAGATGGCCTAATTGCGTCCTACCTGTTCTAGTAGGAAGTACTAGACTACTACTTCTACAAGGTTTTGGACACCTTCAATCTAGATATTGTGCTAAATCAAGTATAAGCAATAGTGGGATCATACACAAAGATTGGGTTTTTATAAAATTGTACTTAGGACAGTTATAAGTTTGTAAACGTAAAAGGAAATTAATATTTTCTTATATTATTAGAATATTCTTAGGGAATTCAAATTTTCTTTTCATTTTACACGCTTTCAAGAAAACAACTTTTTTTTATTTGTTTGTTTGATTCCTAATCTTTTATTAATCCACATTTGACCTCTTCCTGGTTACCTAGAAATCAGACACTTACTCAGATTATGTGTGACAATTCAATAAGCAGTTATTGTAATATAATTAATTGATTTAGTTGAAATTATTGAATGAAGAAAATCTATAAGAAAGTGTTTTAAAATATTTCATATCATACAGTATTCTCAAGATATGTGCGATCTGTGATGAAAATGAGTGGTTTCTTTAAATATTTTTAAAATACTGTAATTTCTTGTTATCAAAGTGTATTCCTTTGAGCATCCCAAAGAAAAATTCTCATTACTTCAACCTTTAAACTAGAATCATCCTGCATAATGCTAATATAGAGTTTACTACTCCATTGTTAAATGTTGACAAGATATTGTCCTTACAATCATGCGTGAAATGTTACATTATTTGATACGAATTGTATTATATAAGCATTTATAATTAAAAAATAAATAATATTAATAAATAACATTTGAATAATATTTTTAGCACTAAACATAGACCTCAATAAAAATTATATGTGACAAAGAAAATAATTTTATTTAATCAATTTAGTTCGTGTTATTTAATTTGCCAATAAACTACATCGCATCTACTTGTTATTTACAAATTAGTAGTTTTTAATTATTTGATTTATGCGCTAAATTTACATGAGAACTAGTAACATAAGTAAATTTTCAATTATATGAGATAGCTTTAATGAATAGATAAAAACCTGAGAAATAAATCTAAGCTATAATGACAATATGATAATTATGTCAATGTGGTGCAAAGAATAACAGTGTAATCAATCAAAAAATATTACATAATTCCAAACTTCATTAATCACATTTCAAACTTCAAAGTCTTCAACCAATCACTATCTTATCTGTTTATAATACAGAAGTGACCTTAAAATTATATTTATGTATTATTAGAATTATTATACTATTAGTCCACAGGCCACCATAAGAAGTGAGTCGCTGATTGATAAAGTTTTCTTACCTTATGGAATCGCTTATTTATGCCGTGTCCACCGATGAATTAGGTATATGGCAACTGGGCGCTGGGCCATTTATTTTTTGTTGACATGCCAAACTTGCCCTTCTGCGGGAACATTGAAAAGAGATAGATAAAGTTTTGATTTTCACAGGATCGTTTAATTAAATTATTTAAAAAACAGTGGTACACGTGGCCACCGATAAGCGTGGGCCGTTTGGGGTGTCCACCGCCCCAAACATATCGCTCTGCGGGGACGTTGAAAAGAAAACGGCCCACCCGTATCGGTGGCCACCTTTACCACTGTTTTTGAAATAATTTAATCAAACGATCCTGTGAAAATCAAAACTTTATCTATCTCTTTTCAATGTTCCCGCAGAAGGGCAAGTTTGGCATGTCAACAAAAAAGAAATGGCCCAGCGCCCAGTTGCCATATACCCAATTCATCGGTAGACACGGCATAAATAAGCTATTCCATAAGGTAAGAAAACTTTATCAATCAGCGACTCACTTCTTATGGTGGCCTGGGGATATGTATATACAAAATAATAGAGCAATAAATAAAGTTGTTTCTTTGACATATTATATATTGTTGAAGTATTTTTTACCTTAAATATGCTTTACAATGGTACATATTTTATTGTTATTGAATATATTTTTCTTAATCATAAGTATTTAACATTTATGAGTTTGATTCATAGATTTCAAGTCAAGGGTTATTGATCTTTGCTTATTTAGTTGCTTGGTTTGGTCAGGATATCAATAGATATTTTCTAAAGTAGCCATAATGTTTTGTATTTTCAAGATTGAATTGATTCTTGATAATAATAATATGAGGTAAATATTGTCGATTCATTAATATGATATATACATAATTTTCTTAATTAGGTAAATTATCTTACAAAATACGACACCTATGAGGATAAAAAAGACACAGTAACATAATATCACAGCCTTAATCTCGAAAAGCATAAAGCTTATTGCATTATCGTCAATGCCATCACTGAATTGGAAAATCGCAGTTAGCATTGACCTGTGGAATATCAAAAACATTTCTCTTGATCAACACGTAATTGCACCCCTGCAGAACAAGTATCAATCAACGGGTCTTTAAAGTAGCAATGAAATGCCAAACTATTAAGGATACTCTGTCTCTCTTCCATTAGTACTGTGAAAGATGGACAACATACAAGGAGCAGGGATATAGTAGAAAAAGTATATATGTTATGAACTTGTATGAACTGCATTTCGAGATTTAGGTAACAGAATAATTGCAACCAAGACATAAATTTCTTAAAAAATAAAGGATGTCATAATCATAAAGGATACTTTATAGCTTTCATCCTTTGCTTACGACAGAAAGTTATTTCTTGTCTTAGTGTGATATACGCTGGTGTTTTTTTTAACATGAATATGCTTTAGCACTGGGGACAGAAAAAAATTTCATCTCGCAAAAGCGTGACCCTTTTAAATATCATGACAGGAAGTAAGGATTTAATAGGAGGTCAATAGATTTTCATTTATGGTACAATATTTTGACGTTAGGCTTAAGCTAAACTAAATGACATGGAAAATATGACGCTCTTAAAAATAATGCCAGGAAGTTAGAATATAATAGGAGGTAGATTGGTTTTCATTTATGGTACAATATTTTGACGTTAGGCTTAAGTTAGCAATCCTTTCTGTCCAAGAGAACCACCTCCTTGCATCCGATAATACCCAAAGTCATTTGTTACTTCTCGAACCTTGGTTAAGGAAATGGAGGATAAAGATAAACGAACAGAAAAGTGTGCACGTCACCTTTGCTCTTCGTCATAACACCTGTCCCTCAGTCACCCTTAATCAAGTTCCCATTCCTCAGTCCGACTCCGTCCGATACCTTGGCCTTTTCCTTGACCGACGATTAACATGGCAACTACACACAAAAACTAAACGTACTGACATCACACGACGATACAAGTTACTGCTCGGTCTTCTTGATCGTAGGTCTAAGATTTCTCTTAACAACAAGCTTCGTATTTATAATGTAGTTCTAAAACCAGCTTGGACCTACGGTCTAGAAGTGTGAGGTAGCACCAAGCCTTCCAATTCCCGTCGTCTCCAAATCCTGCAGTCAAAAGTCCTTAGAAAAATAACCAATGCTCCTTTCTATGTTTCTAACCTAACTCTTCATGAAGATTTAAATGTGCCCTTTGTCCGAGATCTGACCGTATCCCGATATAAAAAATTCCATGAATCCATATCCCACCATCCAAATCCTCTTGTACAACTCCTATCCTCTCAGTTTATCCCAAGCAACCCACCAAGACGTTTGAAGAGGAGATGGCCTAGAGATCTCTTATCTTAAAATATCGTTTTCCCATATATTATGTTAAACTTTTATAATAATTAATATAATCCACTTCATCATTATTTTATCATTATTAATTAATTTGTATTATAATTATTTCACTATATTTAGTAGTCACTGGACTACTTTTTCTTCATGTTTTTCCCGCCACATAACCAATGTATCATCACTATCACTTGTTGCAATTTAAATTTGTAGTTGTGTTATCCAATAAAAAAAAAAAAGGCTTAAGTTAATATAACCGACATGGAAAATGTGACGCTCTTAAATATAATGCCAGGAAGTTAGAATATAATAGGAGGTTGATAGGTTTTTACTTGCATTCATTGTACTACTATATTTCGGCGCTAGAAGTACTGTAGTTTACTCAAGCTTCAGCAATATATTATAATTTCAAAATTGTATATAAAATAATCAGAGCTTCTAGCAGCCAAATGGTAATCAAAATGGATTAATGTCTCATATTTTCACACCTTTAAGATCCATAAACTATATTATCAATTAGATAAATTTATACGGATTTTCTTCACTTCATATAAAAACATTTAAATTTCGATATGTGGATTAGATGCCAAAAAACATATCAATAAATCAATGTTTTTCCATGAAATTGAGAAAATGAGTTTTTGTGAATTCTACGTTATATCAGATACAAATCAAAGTGATATTATGAACAGATAAAATCCTTTTTGATTTTGTATTACACGTTATACAATTCATCAAATTGATAATTTTGTGGCAAGTTTATTATATATCATATATCATATATATATATATATATATATATATATATATATATATATATATATATATATATATATATATATATATATATATATATATATATATATATATATATATATATAGCGGAAAAATTTATACATTTATGCAAGGGATTTTACCATGCATAAATAAAACGACCGCTATTTTAATAAGCGCTTTTCTATAACTTTTGTCCAGTTCCTTCTGGATTTATAGCAAAGTAAGGCTTGAAAGCATGCAGCTTCGCTTAGTCCCTTTAGTTTTCAAGTTGTTTTATTCATTTTTATTTTATCTTTATTTTTTTAATAAAAAACACAAAATCTATCGGTAAATCTTACAAACATTAGCTGATTCTCTCTTAACAAAAGAACTTTAATACACAAAGTAATGAAAAATATTTGTAAAAAATCACTAGATTCAGTTAAAATTAAAAAATAAATTCTTTAATTTCACAGAAAACAACTGTTGGTGACTATTTCACATTTATTGAAATGAAACTGCAGCGTTCAATAATTTAATAAATACATTTAATATTAAATTTAAACTTGCTAAAAACGTCTAAAAGTATTTTCATGCTCCAGTAAATATTTAAACTGTTTCAGAACCTGCCAATCTGTGATTGTCAAGAGACAATAGAAATATAAAAGTCGAAGCCTGGCACTCTATCTATCCTTATATAATTATATTTATTATTTATTACTTTATTTCTCAACTTATACTTATATTTATTAGAGGCACTCCGGAAGGTAAGCTTATGCGATCTAATGGAAGACACTTGCCAGGGTTTTGCTACCAATTAGCTTATAATTAATGAACACGTCGGAGCTCGGGTTGACCCTTCACTTGCTATACGAATCTTAACGCAGTAAGGTATGCTTTTTATTATTAATATTTCATTTATATTTTAACATGAATAATATGTATTAGCGCTGGGGAGCAGAAGAAATTTCCGTTAAGCCATAAACGACATGAAAAAAGTGACGCTAGTACCAGTAAGTTAGAATCAAACAGGAGGTTGGGCAGTTTTCACTTTTAGTTCTATATTTTGCCGCTAAAGAATAACCAAGAAGGTATGGCAGTGCAAGGGTTATTCTTTTTTTATTTTTTTTTATTTCACTCTTCCTAATTAGGATAAGAATTTTTTTTACTCTTTTTTCAGGCTCTGCAGCCCACAGTATACATTTTTATTAGGTTAAACCCTGGTATATATTTTATTATATACCACTAGATATCTGGTAGAGCTAAGCCTCAGCGAAACTTGATTTGGTATTGGGTTTCCTTAATCTCTAATCGAAACTTCATTTGACTCTCCACTTAAGCGGTTTTTGAAAGATATAATAAAACTAATATTACATTTTTTAAGAATGGCTGGTAATAGGATTTTGTTTTAAAAAATATATAAAATAAAAAAATCTATTTTCGTGGTTATCTCGGGCCTTGATGTTATGTAATCTAATATCTTATAAGTAGATAGGAACGAAGCGTGGACTCGCTTTTTGGTCTCCAATAGAATTTCTTTCCACGCTCTTACCAGGGAAATGGGATTTCGAAAGAAAGAATAAATTCACAATATTGAGTTTAGAGCTTGAGTCAAAAATCAGTCTAACTTATTCTCACCTTTACAGAACATTTCATTCGAGTTTGCAGTAACGAAGTAACGTATAAAGGTAGATCTTCATTAGATTGTTACTGCCCTTATAACAAAATAAACAAAGGGGAGTAACAATCTAAAGAAGGTGTGTGGAATTTTCTTATTTAGCCTGTTACTTCCCTTATAATAACAAAAGTGTGACATTCTTAGAGTGGGACATTCGCAAATCTAAATGTTTGGGTATAGACCACCTAGAGACTTAAATAAATAAAAGAATTAAAGATAGCGGACGCAACTTAAATAGACTGCCAATTAGTGTGGCACATAGCTTCCTCGCATATGAACTTTATTGTTATTTTAACATTAAAATTATTGTTATATTACTTTATTGTTATATTATTGTTTATTGTGTAAAAACTATATATTAATAGTTTTAGCGATCTTTAACACTTCATAGCGGTGTCGTTATTGGTTTTACTAATAAATTGTACTTGAAAAAAATGTTTGTCTCTTTGAAAAGATGAAGTTAGATTTTTTCCCGACCTAAAATTCAAATTTTAAATTTGAAGTTCACGTTTACGCGAGCGATGCTCGTGAACGCTTGGACGGACAACGTTGTCCAACGAACTCGTCCTGAGCATTGGTAAAATGAACATGTCTACTAAATTTCATCAAAATCGGTCGACATTTACTCAAGTTATCGTTACACGTTTCATAATTCGCGGACACACAGACCGACAGACAGGCAGACAGACAGACAGACAGACACGAGACCAAAAATGTTCCCTGATGTCTGAAACGGATTTCTGTCTTGGAATTTTTAAAATCGGAGGCATCAAAGTGTTTCGTTCTCAAAAGTGAACACAATGCTTCCGATACCTTCGGTAAACTCGGAAGCAAAAGTTTTTTAGACGCTTATACATGATTATTGCGGATAAACGGTAAGTCTCACCAAAAAGTAGATTGCATCTGCGGTAACTGATTTAAAAATATCTATAGCTTTTGTCCAATTACTTTTTGCCGAAACTCCATCGATTTTACCTTAAATAGAGATAAATTTTATTTTTTACTTTGAGCTCTTATGGCGTCCACAATTGCGACCGATTTAAATTCTGATTGGGAAACTGAAACCTCACACTAATCCTCTTTAAATCGAGTATATATTATTTTATTAATTTGTCCTAGAACTAGAGTTATTAAATATTTTCTGGTACAACTGCCGTATTGAGAGAAGAGACTGGTAATTCAATTGATGTACCAGTGGTTAATAATTTATCAATGACTTCCTAGTCTAATAGGTATTGATTACGTTTATTTTCTCATTATTTTATATTTTTTTATGGTCCGTAGGCAAAACCAAGGACCCTAATATTTTCCTGCGTGTGTCGGTCTGTCCATCCGTCCGTCTGTCGCCAGCTCTCACGAGACAACCTTTCGTCCGATCACGTTGAAATTTGGCATTTATGTGTATAGTCCCTACTACCCTCACATCTTAAAAATATAGCGACTATAAAAAAATATTTTTCAAAAACGAATAAGGGTTAAAAAATAATTGTTTTTTCTGGAGACCGTATGGGGTATCATATGAAAGGATACGTTTTATAATTATGCTCTTTTGGATGTATTTATATGTTAATAGTCTGGTTCACTGGCAAGAAATACTTTATCAGAAATTTGTTTATGAGTTTTGAGAATATCAGACCCATAGAATAGTTAAAAGTAGGCTATATAGCATTTTAAAAAGCTACATCAATAGGTACTACTTAAACACTACCTACTGTGTTGCCTACGGACCCTCGCTGTGTGCTGACTAGCACACACTTCACACTTGACCTGTTTATTTAGTATAGTTTTTTATAACTATATTACTCAGTTTTGATTGGCAATTTTTTTATTTATATAAATAGATTCCAACCTACGATATGGAGAGTATTATATTCTTATTAATGGAATGAATGATGTCTAATATAGTCCTTATTCTATTCCTAAAAGGCATTTCATTTCATCATAGGCCTACATGATTATAGGAAACATAGTCACTAATACCTAACAAGGACCCAGCGTGGAGCGAGGGGTGAAACCTAGTCAAATAATAAAATTCTCTAGGGCTCAAATATAACAAAGAAGTATGATTTATTATTATGTAAGTGGTAAGTGAGAAATATGAAGCGGGATTGTGATATAAATATACAAAACCTATAAATTTTACGATTATTTGTTGTCCGAATCTTGCAAATGTTCATTTTATCTGAAAATTCGCATGAATTGGCACACATAAAAAGAAGTGGATATATAAAAAAATTGTTTCGTAATTTGCTGCATCTTTCTTTCTTTTCAAACTTCGATATTCTTCTCAATATCGGGAATCAAATAAAAGAACACTGTTTCATTTCAGTTACATTTGAAAAAACCAGTACAAAAATATAAACCAACCTCAATCTAGTAACACCAAAATAAATAGTGGTACTTTCATATCCTTTCTAAATCTTAAAGTTTATCTTTTACTCTTGCCTTACACTGGCAATACAATTCTCCCCTTCAGAAGGAGTTTGTGAATCTACTTTGACAATACATATATAATATTCTATCTCGCTACAATATTTATTTTTAAGTATTTTAACAAAGGTATTTATTTAAATATAACATATTGTTTGTCACATAGGAATACTCTACAAAGATTTATCATTGTATTTAATTAGCAGATTAATTAACTTTTTATAATCTAACTACTTTTTTCTAAACTTTATTTATTTTAACCACTATCGTAATCTTTGAATACTAATTAAGATTATTAAATACAACTCCGTTTATATTCTATGTCTATTGAGTTGAACAAGTTTTATTGTACTATTTAATTAATCTTTGTTTTCTTAATTTACTTTACTAAGTACAATTTTCTTGGTTTAATATATTTAATATCTAATCTAATCTTTGTCGTACAATTAGCTTTATTGAGTACCTAAACTACTTAAAATTATGATATGAAGATTGCTATCATAAACATATATCATTGCAGGAATCTTTTAGATCCCTGAATTTATGTATTAATGTTTCTTGCCCTGAAGATGCTTCGTTCTGTAAGATAACCAGATTTGCATGAAAATACACTTTAGATCTAGGGATAAGCATACCTACATTAAAGTTAGCAACCTACTGTAAAGTTTGAAGCTATAAACCTAAATAACATATTGTTCCAATATGTTTCAAATACAAATTTCCAACCAATAAGCCAGATATATTTATTGTCAAACATTATCTATTTAAAATAGTCAACAATAATCTCATATTAGTATTTTGAATTAATTTCCTTAAGAAATCAGTAATTCGGCAATGTTAATTTCACTACATAACATCTAATGTTTACATGAAACATGCGGTTTATATTTAATCTTCAATTAAATATTTATAAATTCATATTTTACGATTTTGGTAGTATTCATACTACGGAACAATTAAATTTTAATTTAAATCAAATTATAATTATTATTAACTACGGGAAACAGACAGAGAAAAATAGACTCCAGCGCGGGGATTTGAACCACCGGCCTCTATATTTCCAGTATAGCGCTCTAACCAACTAAGCTACGCAGGAGAATGAATTTCTCTGACGTTAATGATACCTTGACCCGAATTTAAAGCTTTCAATTTTTCCACAAGTCTGAGAAGTCAACATTAATGACAAAGAACTAGACCGAGAAATAACGCTTATAATTATAAAGTACCCAATTAGTACCTGTACCTCGTACAATCAATTAGAAATTCATATTTTACGATTTTGGTAGTATTCATACTACGGAACAATTAAATTTTAATTTAAATCAAATTGTAATTATTATTAACTACGGGAAACAGACAGAGAAAAATAGACTCCAGCGCGGGGATTTGAACCACCGGCCTCTATATATAGATCTGACCAAAAACCACTTGTGTGGTAAAAAAACACCCCGCCAAGTCTGAGGTCCAAAAAAGTTGTGAAATCAACTTTCTGTCCCGCCAAGTGATGTTGGCACTTTCTCCTGACCCAACACTGTCAACTTAGATATTTATCAGCTTCTTCTCCTTGGCGGTGTTCCTGCAGTACTTCCCAAAGTTAACTGGTTGTGCCCCACGCATCCTCTGCAAAGAAAGTAGTAGTTGCACGGGGTCATTCCTTGAAAGCTTAATTTGTATATTACTTATTTCTATTTTATTTGCTTTTTGATAATGGGAAAGATTTACAGCAATGATTATTGTGGCATCGAGAAGAGCCTTCAACAACATTGTTAAAAGGCTTTCCTCACACCGCCAAGGAGAAGAAGCTGATAAATATCTAAGTTGACAGTGTTGGGTCAGGAGAAAGTGCCAACATCACTTGGCGGGACAGAAAGTTGATTTCACAACTTTTTTGGACCTCAGACTTGGCGGGGTGTTTTTTTACCACACAAGTGGTTTTTGGTCAGATTTCATGACTTTTTGTACGGTCCCTAAGGAAGGATTCTCTAAACTGTTTATTCCCACACATTAGAGTCAAATAAAAGTGAAGTTAAGAGCTGGACAAGGCCTATGGAGATTGGAGAACTACGAGACCTATGACATTGAAAGAACTTAACATTCTTATAGTAGCAGCATAATATAAATTTTTTTAGCGGCATTTGGCCTCCTAGATACACTAACGTTGCTATCATTTGCGCATATCCAGATGGATCCTGACCTTATATAAGTAACGAAGTGACCCCTTAATATTGCCTTAATTATGTACCTTAATTATAAAGTATGTATGTTAAAAGTAACTAATGGTATAATTACAATAATATATATTATTATTACATATATTCTTGATTATTATTATTATCATTATATATATATATATATATATATATATATATATATATATATATATATATATATATATATATATATATATATATATATATGTATGTAATAATTATTTTTTATATGTAATAATATAATATAGGCTCACTACTTCGCATGACGCATACTTGGTTTCTCGCTCCACATTCAGCATAGGAATAAGTTGATTGATTGTAGGGGGGGGGGGGGGGGGGGGAGGATGAGTTGGGGGGGGGGAATGCACTAGGGCCCTAGACGAATCCAAAAAGCCCTCATTAATTAAAATCGGTTCAGTAGTTTAGGCTGTAGGTGCGTCAACGTAAAATGAAGGAAGAATAAGAATAAGAATAAGAATAAGAATAAGAAGTCATCAAAACTACCATTTTCAAACCTATTTTTCTCTACTTCTACTTGACCGATTTCGACATTTTTATTTTTAATTTTGCTCTACAGGACACGGCCTTCAAAGATATTAAAAAATTATTTAGGTAACTTGTATGTATTCCACGCTGCAGACCCTCAAAAACCCTAGTTCGTCACCTACAGTATATATACACTGGCAGCTTTTGTGAAATTTTAACTTTTTGACTTGGCGGGGCGGAACGCTGCTGCGTTCCTAAATATAGCGCGGGGATTTGAACCACCGGCCTCTATATATACGGGAAAGATTCTTCTTTCTTGGAGGGATTTTTTCTTTAGTAACTTAATTTTAAACAACTAATACAGATCTTGACCACCCAATTATATATATATATATATATATATATATATATATATATATATATATATATATATATATATATATATATATATATATATATATATATATATATATATATATATATATATATATATATATATATATATATACTTTGGGATGTGATAGTACAGTTAATTTGGAGTAAAAAAAGTTCTATATACCATGGTCCTATTCTCATTTGTTTTTTAGCTATCTCATTTTTAACAATTTTTTGTAAAACGTGACTTTGACTTAATAAATTGGCAATATCATTGGAAGTAATTGAGCTAGAATGATAAATGATATACCACATGAAAGAGCATGAAAAATCTTTAAAGATAAACATCATTTCAGCTATTAAATTTCATTTTTAGTCACACGTTAATTCGTTAGAACTTGAAAATAATAAAATTTAATTAAAAAAAGAAAATGTTTGAGCTTGTATAACTACTGTTTTGTTTAAGATAACTATGGGTGCAAAACTCCTTAAAGTTGGCGCATTTACTAAGCTTCAAAACAATACGATTAAATCTAAAATATTGCAACATTAAGTATCCGAAATAGTGATGAAATTCCAAAAAAACATGTCCTACTGTAAGCTGAGATAGGGTTGGGGGAATGGGAAGTGCCCTGAAAATGCAAACGTCGGGTGACTTTTTTTAAGTTGCTCCAGTATAATAAAACGTTAAAGCCAGAGTTTAGTCATAGTACCCGTGTGGTACCAGTCATGAACTGATGAAGTCATAGCCCCTGATGAATCTTAGTAAAGTCTTATCTTATTATTAAAGGGTGTAATAATTTATTTTTATTACGATAATTAAATATTTTTATAATATTGTTCTTCGTAACTAAACCAAAAGTGTACTGTATTAATTGAATTATCTTATTACTTGGTTAAAAAAAAAAATCATTAAAGAATAAAATTGAAAAGTTTAATAATAAAATTAACCGACCTTCTTTACTTACAATTAACACTTTTGTGATTACTATAATAAATGTTCAATATGGTGCCCTTCTTCATTAATACACATCCGACATTTTTTAAGTACAGATTTGCTGCATTCAACACTACCCTAATAGGTGCATTGGAAGAGGAGAACCGGTTGCTTGGCCACCCAGGTCACCAGACATTACACCTTTAGATTTCTGATTGGGGGGATGGATGAAAGATTTGGGGTTAAGAATACCGGTTAACAGTAAAGAGGAGCTAATAAACAGGATACATGCAGAGATCATAAAATAAATGACCAAAAAGCGACTCACTCCCATAAAATGCAGCAAATCTCGACTTAAAATTTTCAATTAATACAGTACACTTTTGGTTTAGTTACGAAGAACAATATTATAAAAATATTTAATTATCGTAATAAAAATAAATTATTACACCCTTTAATAATAAGATAAGACTTTACTAAGATTCATCAGGGGCTATGACTTCATCAGTTCATGACTGGTACCACACGGGTACTATGACTAAACTCTGGCTTTAACGTTTTATTATACTGGAGCAACTTAAAAAAAGTCACCCGACGTTTGCATTTTCAGGGCACTTCCCATTCCCCCAACCCTATCTCAGCTTACAGTAGGACATGTTTTTTTGGAATTTCATCACTATTTCGGATACTTAATGTTGCAATATTTTAGATTTAATCGTATTGTTTTGAAGCTTAGTAAATGCGCCAACATTAAGGAGTTTTGCACCCATAGTTATCATAAACAAAACAGTAGTTATACAAGCTCAAACATTTTCTTTTTTTAATTAAATTTTATTATTTTCAAGTTCTAACGAATTAACGTGTGACTAAAAATGAAATTTAATAGCTGAAATGATGTTTATCTTTAAAGATTTTTCATGCTCTTTCATGTGGTATATCATTTATCATTCTAGCTCAATTACTTCCAATGATATTGCCAATTTATTAAGTCAAAGTCACGTTTTACAAAAAAAAGTTAAAAATTAGATAGCTAGAAAACAAATGAGAATAGGACCATGGTTTATAGAACTTTTTTTACTCCAAATTAACTGTACTATCACATCCCAAAGTTTGTCGGTCCTGACCCGGGACACCCTGTATGTGTGTGTTTGTGTATGTATGTAAAAAATAATTCTTTTATTGGTTATCAGTTTGGCATTATATTTAAATAATAAAATAAAAGTATATATTTCATTAAAAAAAATAAAATGCATAGTATCAAAATTTATCTATTTATTGACCTGAAATACATCGTAAAAATTGCAATTTGTAATTGCAAAAATCAAACCGCAAAATCTTTTTAAAAAAAGTTTAAATTGTCCGGTTACAATAATAGCAGCAATCACTTACTGCACCACGGAAATAACAGTGATGATTACTATTGAGCATACGTTTCTTAATTGTAATTATGAGACAAAAATGTACAATAAAAGATCTAGGATTCAATTTCAAGCCATTTATATATATATATATATATATATATATATATATATATATATATATATATATATATATATATTGAGGAATACGCCAGGCGACTCAGCTCGACCGAAGAATATATATAAGAAGAAGTAACTCTGTTTATGTATATACACATAATATGTAATACACACTCTGTGAATATATATATAAGAAGAAGTAACTGTTTATGTATGTTACAGTTGCCCTGATGATGACAACATCTTTGAGTTGTCGAAACGTCGGCTCATGAAATTATAGTTGTCTTTCTTAATACCTGACCGCCCCCCGAGTTGAGTTGTAGGAGTTACTTCTTCTTATATATATATATATATATATATATATATATATATATATATATATATATATATATATATATATATATATATATATATATATATATATATATATATATATAAACTAAAACCATTAGGAGGTAGTTAATAATTCATCACGAAAGAGTGTCGCTTAAGGACCTTTAATATAAATATTATGAATAGGCGCAGAAGCCAACTGCTATCATTTAAACATCATGGTCTTGGGGCTTTAGAATTATGATTCAGGAGGTCTGCATAATAATTAGGGCAAGGCCTCTTGTGTATCCTATTTTCCCCCCATTTTAAAACCATTAGTGGTTAAAAAAAATAGACATTTTGTGTGTTATTAGTTCCGTGCACGACTGTCGTTTTAAATTATTTTAAATCATCTACTTAGTAAGAAATATATATTTGAAGTCAGAATAATTTATTTTGATGAAAAGACTATTTCATTATTTTTTCTTCTATTTTTTTACCCTTCAATTCATTATGATAGACAATTTTTGTCATTAAGTCTTATAGGCACCAGCCACATTGCTTGTTTTAGTATCGTACAAGAACTAACTCTTAGCCATATTTATAAATAGTATAGCACAATTATGTATAGTAAAAATAAACAAAGGAAATTTAATACAGAAAAATGACTCTACTCAGGAAGTAAAAATTAAATATAAGAGAACCAAAACTGGGTTCAAAAATACTTTGACATGAACTAACCGTATATAAATGATCAAATCTTAATTCATTTATTACTTAGGCATAAGCTATAAATTCAAATGTAATCAATACAAAATAGTTATAATTACTAATTTAAAACTCACTAAAATACATATAGCTTAAAATATAGATTAAAGTTTCTAGCAAGAAAATATAGGTTGTTGGTTTTTTTTTTTTAAGTAAGTAATTCATATTATTTTAGAGTCTAATGGAAACCAATTTTCAATCTTAATGGTAACCTTATTTAAACAAGAAAAGTTTGTCAAAGTTCTCTGCCACTGGTTTTACTCTTTAGGTGTTATTTTATTATTTATTTACTTACTCGTCCCCAAGATTTTGCAAAACACTTTTCACTAAATTTAAGCCTTAGGTGTGTTTTCGGTTTATTTCCTTGGTTCTGCCGATGTCTGTCAATCAATATACGTGGTGTATTTTTACTGTATTAAAACGTGTTTTTCGTAACTCTAAAAATAAGGGTATACAATTGCTTTTTATACATATATTTGTTTGCATAAAAAAATGTCTTGTCATAATTAAGAAAAAAGTTTGACGTGAATGTAGTGACAAGGATCTCAGGTTAGTGTTTGCTTAAAAGTTAGAAGTGCCAGATAATATTTTTTTGTTAAATTACTGGATTTGCCAGTAATCGTGAAATACGAGTCAAACCGTTGTTTGGATTAGACTGGATAAACATTTACCACCTGGGCAAATATATGTAATGTGATAATTGAGCAGAGAGATTAAATTTGATTTCTTTAGTGGAAGGATAAACACGGAAATGTAAACATTACCTAGAGAGCCGCCGTGCCGTACTGGAATATAGGTACTTAGCCAGCAAATATATACCGAAGGGGAGGTAGACGTGTTTTGAGAGATTCAAGTTATCCAATGAATGTCAGTAAACTGTAAATGTATGTGCCGAGAAAACTTAAAAAAGGTTACGAGTAAAAACGTGGAGAAACGTAAGCTGGAATATTTTCAAGAGGAAGTCTTTACAGCGGTATTAAAAAAGTTCGAACCTCGTCAACCCATTATTGATTACTCGTTTTAATCAGGAAGAAACATTTTGAATGTGAAGAAAGAGATTTTTGGTTTTTATATTCTAGCAGGGGATCTGATTTTCGATAAGGCTCTAATTTGGAATCAACCAATTATTATTTGCCTTTTAAGGACTCAAATTCTGTTGAATAATTTGAGTGCTTTTAGCTAATCAGGGGACAGGGGACAACGGTTTTCAATACTTCATCCCTTATTAGCGTTGATGTTGCGATGATCAGATTATCGGTAGAGATCTAGAAGGAGCTCTGAAATAAATAGATAACTAGATGGATATTCTTTGGTTCAAATAAAATTCTTTGATTTTCAAGGGGGGTTAGTAATCTCATTTTCAACATACAATTTATTGCAAGCAGTCCGACTATTATTGCGTCATAAGTGAACTTTAATCTTTTTCAGTTACAACAGCATACCTATATATCATAGTTGCAGTACGTGTGGAATAGGGTGGGCCGAAGAAACAGAATTTTTGAAATTCAAAATAGCAGTATCTCAAAAAGTTGCATAATGAAGAAATAACATCGCACACAAAATTTGGGGCCAATCGGACAACCCTTAGGTGGGGCGACAGGCCCGAAAATTTCAAAAAAATACGAAATTTTGTACTTTTCTATGTAATGGAATTTCAAAATCAAATGAATCCTATCGAAGATATAGATGTAAATAAATGTATGTTTTTGCACATATGGAAGAAAAAGAAATAGTCACAGAGGGCTAAACTTATATGGGAACGTTAAGTTATAGGGAAGCTATAACTTATATGGGACCAACAATGGGCTAATTATGACCTACCGTCCAAATTTAATTAAAATTGGGCAAGTAGTTTATAAGATATGTTAGACCGACAGACCCGCAGACCGGCAGACAAATACTTATCAAAAATTTTCCCTGATGTTTGAAACGAAGACATAGAAATTTGCGTTCTTGCGAAAGATCACATAGCTTCCATAACCTTCGGTAAGCTCAGATGCTAAAAGAGGAAACAAATTAATTAGATAATAATGGAGTTATGTAAAAGCATAACATCAATAAAGTACGTGTTTATAGATGCAAGGAAGCTATGTGCCACTCTAGTTGGCAAACTATTTCTATTTGTAACTTAATCAAGATAGGGGAGGGGAAAATTTTTATATGCAAATGGTGGTTTTTCTCCTAATGTCCGAAATGGGTCTCTGTCGAGGAATTATTAAAATCGGAGATATAAATTTCGCTCTTCAGAACGATCACGATGGTTCTGTTACCCTCGGTAATAGGGTTGGTCGAAAAAACAAAGTTTGGGAAATCCAACAAATAAATGTGATAAAAACTGGCCAAATGGGTTGAAAACATGACACAAACAATTTGGGCCCCATCGGACCCCCTTTAGGTGGGGCGCGGTGGCCCCAAAGTGTGAAAATTTCGAAATTACGCTATTTTCTATATATGTATGTATAATAATTCCGCACAACTACTCAATTATTTATAAAAAAAAGTATTATTACCTAATCCTTAATACTGACGAATGAAAGGACTTAAAATAATCAAATGTTGGTTAACCTGATGGCTATAATTAGACATATATAGTTGTTATATATTTTCTTAAAATGTTGTAACTAAAAGGAATAACAAAAATCGTCTCTCCACGTAAATTGAAACTGGTTTATTTAACAAAGCAGCTTTCAGCCTTCATAAGGCCATCATCAGTGCCTATAAGACCAAACAAGAAATTAATTAACTAAAGACTAAGTAAAAACAATAAAACTTAGAAAACACTTAAAAAACAAAAAGTTACCAATAATTAAAGGCACATATCAAGCTAAAAAGATGTATATATATATATATATATATATATATATATATATATATATATATATATATATATATATATATATATATATATATATATATATATATATATATATATATACATACATACATACATATACACATACATACATATATACAAATAAATAAATACATAAAATTAAAATCAAAATAAATAAAAATAAAATACACCAAAATCAGTCAGAAAATTAAAAACTGAAAGAACACATTTTAAATCGGGAAACATTGAAATGTAAAAACAAACTAAATAAAGCAGCTTACCGATTGAGAAAGAAAAGTGTTACATAGAAAAGATAGAAAAAGATTATTGAGAGGTGAGCCTATACCATGTCGGAGATCGACATGAGACTGATTCTCGCAGGGACTGAAGCCAGAGTCCTAATCAGAAGCGAACCATCCCCCCTCTCGTTAAGGTTCCTCTCACTGGCTCTGCGTTGACTCCTTATTATTTCTAACTTCTCCAAAGAATCAAGCCTACGCCCTTTCTGTGCATAATGGAGAAAGCCGATCTTGTGCTGCGCTTGCATGTGATTACGATCGGTTAGGTGCTGATAAAACGTACTATTAGATCGTTGAAGGTGTTCCTTCGTCCGTATCTTAAAGTTACGCCCCGTTTGACCAACGTATTCAGCGTCGCAGTCGCCGCAGACAATAACGTATACACCGCTTTTATTTTCCACGCTAACAGGGTCCTTCACATTACTAAGTTGAGCTTGTAAAGATTTATTCGTGCTGAAGCCCACATTGTACTCATACCTAGCTAAGATCTTCGCAAGCCGGTCCGAAATAGAGCCAAGATAAGGAATAGAGCACCACGTACCTTCTTTCGGTTCATTTCCTGTAG
>CATNVA010000064.1:0-15765 GCA_951217055.1 Gerris lacustris | reverse complement strand
ACAATCCGAACGAACTTGTGGACCGTCTAAGGTTACTTTTGGCCTCGCAAGAGAGCGGAAACAACTCGCATTCAAACGAAATCGAATCTATTATAGAGGAACTCAGAGAGGGCGGCTTCGTTTACTAACTATATATAAAGACCCGGAGTAAAGAATAGTTTTTTCCTAATTTAAGCCGTGGCCTATCGTTTCCGTGGACATTTTAAGAAGTATAAAAACTGTATAAGAAGGAAGTCATCATCCTGCTATCAAACATTCGAAAGATCGACATAAGAAGACAATATTGAAACTTTGAAGAAAATATGGAGTAAGTTTTTATCTTAATTTTTAACGTTTCATTTTACAATATTATTTTTGACAATTAATTTTATCATTTTACATTATAATTTGATAATTGTTTCAATTATAGATACTACCGAAGGAGCCGAACTCACTATACAACTTGAAGTTTACTTTGACGTAGCCGAATGCCTCAAAGAAATTCGAATGAAGCAAGCATTTTCTGACGATGAATAAAGGAAAATAAAAATAAATAAATAAAATTACAGACTTGTAATATTTTGTACAATTTTGTTTTATTTTCACCAGAAATATAGAATTATATTTTCAATTATAAAATATCTTTTGCTTCCGAGTTTACCGAAGGTAACGGAAGCTATGTGATCGTTCTGAAGAACGAAACATTTTTAGGTCTCCGATTTCAAAAATTCCAAGACAGAAATCCGTTTCAGACATCAGGGAACATTTTTGGTCCCGTGTCTGTCTGTCTGTCGGTCTGTCGGTCTGTCGTTCAATTTTTGCGAACCAACATATCTTAAAAACTGCACGTTAAATTTTAATGAAATTTGGGTGGTTGGTCCTAATTAGCCCATTGTTGGTCCCATATAAGTTTCAACCTTCTGCGCCTATTTGTTTCTCTTCCACATGCGCACAAACATACATTTATTTACACCTATAGCTTCAAAAGTACTTATCTGATTTGAATGAAACTTTTATAGTTTATCAGAAGTAACCCGCAGATAGCCCCAGATTAATTTGAACCGTCAACGCTCTTTAACTTTTGCTAAATTGAGACTTTAATTCGTGTAAAAAATCTAAACAATTTTGACAGATTAAAAAAACCAATTTGACAATAATGACATGTAATTGTAAAAGCATAAAACCAATAAAGTACGTGGATAGGATGCGAGGAAGCTATGTGCCACACCAATTGGCAGTCTATTTTATTTATCCTCTTGCTCTTTTCATTCAAGCCGAAATAATTTACATATAATTTTTTATTTTTTCTCTGTAAAATGTCAATCAAATAAGCCTCAGGACACGTGACGGGTAGTAGCTCCTGTCGATAAAATTTCCCTGCTATCGGTTCTGAGACTATACGTTGTGGGATTCGTATTGTGAACTGAATCGATCTTGAAAATTTCACTGGTCCAATTTGCATTATAGGATTTATCGAAAACGGTTTTTTGTTTTGATATCCTGACGTGAGTACCCTCGTTTAAGATGGATGCTTTACTCGCGTTTCTCTCGTAGGCGTAGACTGTCCGAAGAAGTTCCTTCTCGTTTTCCAAGTTGACTTGCGACGGTTTCATGCCGATAGTACGGTGGAAAGTGTTGTTGTACTCGCTTACAACACGATGCAACAGATTCAAATACGAGTAGGATCCTTGTCGGTACATCTCTTTAAAGAGTTTATTTTTAAAAGTTCTGTTGAACCGTTCTACGATACTTGCCTTGAGGGGAGAGTACGTCGTGTAGTGAGTCTTTCCGTGTTTTGACATTTTCATGTTTAGATAATGGAACATAAGTCAAACACGTTACGTTACTTTTAGCTTAAAAACTCAGAAAAGTATAACAGGGAGTTAAAAAGCTATAGGAGGTGTGTAATCCAGTCTCCAGCTGTTAGGCATCCCTCCACCGCACGTCATAGAGACGAAGAAAGTCGAAAAGATTTATACGTGTGACAGGGAGTTAGGAAAGTACATGAGGTTGCCATCAACTCTCAGCCCTCTCGGCCCTACCTAGTATGAAAAGCCTTTGAATTCAGTCGTTTGTAATCAAGCCGTGGCAGTGCCGGTGTGGAGATAAGAATAAAAATTATCTTCCATCTACTTTTATCAATTACTTGAATAAATTACCGATTTTATTTCATTTTATGTCGGTAGTTTACGCAGACCGAAAACATGAAAATGTCTCAGTGTCTTGCGGACTCGTATGCAAGAAGTATTTCTTTGTTCTTAGACATGATCATTTCAAATCGAACTGAAGTATTACCCATTTGTATAGACTCAATAGCCATAAATAGGTTCAACGCCTTTTTTTTATCAGTTTAGAGAAATAATCGTTGAAAAATTCTCTTCCCTTGTCGTTCTGTATGGATTTAAATTTCCGTTCCTTAAAAACCGTTTCCATCGCTCTGGTCACACTCGACCCGTCTTTGGTCTTTAACGGTACGAACCAAGCGTACTTGGTGAAACAGTCTATAGCCGTTAAAATGTACTTGTGTTGCTTATTCACTTTGGCATGTTGTCGCATATCCATGAGATATATTTGTAGTAAATCACCGATCCCTTTCAGCGTAGTCTTTCTTCACGGATAGTGTACGCTGACGGGTTTCAGTATCTCGTCCACTATGGATTCCTTTACCGTTTTATTCTTCTTCATTCTCGTATACGACTGATGTTTTTTACTCCGGGCCTTTATATATAGTTAGTAAACGAAGCCGCCCTCTCTGAGTTCCTCTAAAACAGATTCGATTTCGTTTGAATGCGAGTTGTTTCAGCTCTGTTGCAAGGCCAAAAGTAACCTTAGACGGTCCACAAGTTCGTTCGGATTGTCGTAATTCTCGAAAACGGGACGATCCACGTGCATAAACCCACTACCCTGTTTCGGCTTTTTCAGAGACGGAGATGACAACTGTGGTGCTGCTCTCTTTAGCGTGGGCGCCGACTCCGAGGAGAATAGCTTCAATATTATGTTTTTATATTTCTTCCTTCTGCTACGGCTAATTTGTTTTTCACTGCTATAATTCTGTTTATGCGCGTTTGTCATTTTTAATATCCGACGTTAGTTAAAACCTTTTGTTTCCATGAAAAAATTGTTTATAATTTGTTGGTTAATTTTAATTCCGTTCAACACATCTTCACCGACGTCTATAGCGACTCTACCGTTTTGGAATCTCAAGGTAGGCTCACCGTCGATCGCATTCTTTCCGACCAGAAGACATTTTGTCGGATCGAATCGCCCAATAATCGTCTGACGGAGTAAATCCATAGCGATGTGAGCTTCACACAGGTCTGAAAGCGACTGATCTGAGGTTAGTTTATCAATAAAATAATAATAATAACGGATGTAACTTTATTTTCTATTGGTCGATATAAGATAAGGATGTAAGAAGATAAACGTAATAAGAAAGATAATTCATCTCAGTCGTGCTCGGACCATGGTACTGTTTACACTGGTCGAGTTTGGTGTCTTCAGGAGCACAACCGATTTTATTGTAAAAGAATTATCGTTATGTAATTCTTCGTCAACGGCATCGATACACTATTACTACTTCAAATCACCGTCAAACGTTAAATTGGATGTCGGTACCAACAGGTGGTTGACGAAACGTTTTCATGGTCTCGAGTATAACGGTGGCGAGGAGGACTATAGTCGGATCGGTGAAATCATCGAAAGAGAAACCTCCGACAGCAGATTGGGTTTCGCCAAAGGTAAGGAGAAATGCTCTTTTATAAGTAATGTAATCGGTAAACCCGTATTTAACTTGGAGGATTTCGGATGTGATACGACAGTAAACAAATTGGTGGAGGAATTCTACCCGAGGCATAAGGAGCTGAGTTGCGGTCACCACAAAATCAGATTAAAAGACAGATGCTTTAACTTTAAACTCTACGCACTTCTCCAATGGTCCGCTTTGAATATTTATCGGATAAACCTGATGGATACTATGCCCAGGTTCGAAACGTTTAAAAACTATTTCACTCAAAAGACTCTCGGATTGGCGATAAATGGATTCATCAAACCAACAGATATCAGTTCTACCGTTATGTGTGTTTATTGTTTACATTAGTAACGTCTTACCATTGTCCCGAGCACAAGTTTATGTATTAGTCAACTCGTTATAAAAATGTTACCTGCTTCGCTCGGTCAATATATCGATCTAGTTTACGGAGAAGTTTGTTCTTCTATAAAAACAGACATAGAATATCGTTCCCTCGGTTCGCTTCGTTAGAGGACAGGTTCAATTCTTTTGTATCATGGACTGGATCAGTCGAACCGAAACTTCTCAGTGAAGCACGATTTTACTACACCGGGAAAGAAGATAAAACCATGTTTTTACTGCGGCGCCGGCGGTGGACTCAAAGATTGGGAGAATGATGACAATCCCTGGGTGGAGCATGCAAAGTGGTTCTCATCGTGTAACTATCTTCTTATGAAGAAAGGATATTATTTCATCGAAAAAGTCAGAGATGGAACGTGTAAAAATTATAACTCGTCTGAACTACAAACTACCGGTGAAACAGAAGCTTCGATGTGTAACATTTGTTTAGAACAACCTCTAGAAGTAGCTTTCCTCCCTTGCTGACATCTTATTTCATGCATAGACTGTTCAGTCAAACTTAACAAATGTGGAATATGTAGACAAGACATCGAACAAGTTGTTACAATATTTATTTCATAGTTGTTATTTTGATTTAAAAAAGTATGTTAGCATAAATTCCTTTTTCAATCGGATGTGATAATTGTATTGATATTATTATAATAAATTATGATTAAATAAATTGTATTTCTTTTTAGCGAATTTTCAAAGAAAATTACGCTATTGCAATGGCTTCAAAATTTTTGTAATGCGAATTTTTCCATGGAAATCCGTTTTAGACCATTCTGAATCGATTCCTAAAATTTAACACTTTTTTTATGTATGTATGTATATTGTATATATGTATATATATATATGTATGTATATATGCGTGTCATTCCAGACGATATCTTTCCTTAGGATGCACTTAAAAATTTCAAACAAATTTTAAAATGCCAATAATATGAAAAGAAAGGATGAGTTCGTTGGCCAGAATTTTTGGAGTTTATTTAGGGGTCAAATTTCTATTCCTATATAAATTAAGGGTCAAAAATAGCATAAAAACGTGTTTTTTCCATTTTACCCCCCTTTTATATGAAAATATGATAAAAGTGTACATAACTACAATTACTGTACTCTTAAAAAGCTTTCCAACGATATGCATCTTGAAGGGTAAATACGATTTTGACTTTTGTACCTCGTACCCCTGTGTACTAAATTTTTTTTTCACCCATGCAAATTCTAAACCAAAATTTTCCTATATTATCATAACCCAATAATACGCAGTTTTCTTTGAAAATTCGCTCATTAAGTCATGGTGCATGACTGGACTTTTTTAATCTACCCGTATACAATAATTATTATAGATTAAATTTTTTAGAGGGAGGTCTGAGACCGCAGAGAACATCCTGATACGCTAAAAGAAATAATATTATAAAATACTGGGAGATGAACGACCGTACAGAAACGAGCCCCGATTCAATTTTTCGACAAAGGAGAGCAGCCCCCAGAAACGTTTTTCGAATTCGTAATAATACATTTTTCGACAAAGGGGGGGCAGCCCCCGAAATAATTATCGTATTCGTAATAATGACAGAGGCGAATTGGAATACCGGTGATGTAAGCCGGATTTTTATAAAACATAAGCTCATGGGGGGCCAGAAAACGAGCCCTTTTTATGAAACTTTTATACTTTATCGAAAGTAGCACTCAGATAGCCGCAGATTACTATGAACCGTCTGCGCTCTTTAACTTTTGCTTAATTGATACTTTAATTCAAGTAAAAAATCAAAACAATTTTGACAGATTAAAAAAACAGGGGAAACAATTATTAAACAAATTGGACAATAATGGCTTGTAAAAGCATAAAATCAAATGGTACGTGATAGCATGCGAGGAAGCTATGTGCCACACCAATTGGCAACCTATTTTCAAATATATGTATTTTTCTTCTTCTTCTATTGTTTTATTAATAACATTGTATTATTTTTTTTCCTATTTTAATACTAGTTCGCCCATGTACCTGATTTATTGGTTGATCTTTTCTTTACTGGAAGCTTGAAGGTCTTCTTCACTAGTATGATGCTCTTCGAATAGTGTTATTTCCTCGATTCACCACATGGTGTTGTGGTCTACTGCTCGTGGTGATGTTTCCTCGATTTACCACATGGTGTTGTGGTCTACTGCTCGTGGTGATGTTCCCTCGATTCACCACATGGTGTTGTGGTCTACTGCTCGTGGTGATGTTTCCTCGATTCACCACATGGCGTTGTGGTCTACTGCTCGTGGTGATGTTCCCTCGATTCACCACATGGTGTTGTGGTCTACTGCTCGTGGTGATGTTTCCTCGATTCACCACATGGCGTTGTGGTTTACTGCTCGTGGTGATGTTTCAGATTTGTTACTTCCTATCCACCAAAAGCCTTCCTCATAGCGAGTGTATTAGAGATTTACTGCTTATCTAGACATGATATCATATATTTTAGTAATAGACAATTTTACAAAACATAATAATACTATCTAGTCCAGTTACTCTAGTCAAAAATATGGCTTCAGTTTCAAAAAAAATCGAAGCAAAAATTTTTTTGTTTGATCACTTCATTTTGACGTTCTGAAAAACATATTAAAAATCGGCAAACACTACCGTGGTCGCGTTAGTAGATATTTAAGGGCAAAGGTCAACAAATTCGGTTATTTTGCGAATAGCTCGCTTCCTATAGCTCGGGCACCAATCTAGGGGGTTATCAAAATTAAAGATCACAAAATTTCTTCCAAAAATGATTACGTACAATGGACGTTTTACGGAATATAGGGCGATGAAAATCTATGAATATCTTGTACCCGTCGCCGCACAACTTTTTACGTATTTTTACGAATATCTCTCTTCCTATGGATCGTAGACAAATTAAGGGGATTATCAAAAAGCAAGATTAAATTTCCCACAAAAAAATGTCTTTTTCATTTTTTACGTACAACGAATGGTTTAGCAAAATCCTAGCTTACTAAAACTTTTGTAGTGTTTGTTTAAACACGACTTTTTACGTATTTTTGTGAATATCTCTCTTCCTATGGCTCGTAGACAAATTTAGAATCGGATCAAAATTGAAGAATATAAAATTTCACACAAGAAACGTTATATTAGTTTTCTACGAACAACGAACCGTTTAGATGATAAAGTGCTCCAAAGTGTCCGCACAATGAGGATTGCATTGCGATTGTCATCATAAAACACTTACCTTTGTATAATATTAAAACACTGAGAGCTCGAATATTTTTAAATAAATTTTAAATGTTATCCGTAGGTATAGAATAACAATTTTCACCGTGGATCTCCCTCGGGAAAATCCAAAGTTATTGGTCGTTTTTACGCCTTGTGGGGAAACTTGGAGCAGTGGCGTACCAACAGTGATGGGGGCCTGGGGCGCCACTCAATGTGGGGGCCTACCCAGTATATTCACAGTTTATATCCTATTAACAGTTCAAAAATGTACGATAGTACATTACTTTTTAATAATGGAATAAGTTTTTTGATTTATGATTCACAGGTATATTGTGAATTAGGTATCTTTACATTTTTACAATAAGTTTAATTAGAGTACCAGTACTGACGTGTAGTCAGAGCGAATGTACGTTAGTAATTAATTCTTACGGCCATGGCCTCCTGACAGACAAATGCAGGAAATTATAAGGACCCTCGTTTTTGCCAACGAACCCTAATAATGGATAGGTATACCTATACCTAGACATTGTGCCAATTCAAAGCATTAAAATTTTATTTTTTATCGAAATAAAACAAGAAGGTCTAAAACTCAGGTGGGATAGAGCCTTATATAACTGAATTTTGGGGTAAGTCTGTTAACACTTCATTTAATGCGTCCAGTGATAAAATAATTATAATTTTTATATATAATCATAAAAATTAATTTATTTTCGGGGACCCTAAAAATTGTCTCTGATTATAGTTTTTCCTTATAGGACATAATATTGTGAAATGTTATAGAAACACTCACTGATATTTTTTCATTTTAATAAGTACATTTTTGCTAAATATGCCAACTTTTGTAAACTTATGACAGTCTCCACTATTTTGGTTTTTTGAGATATTTATGATTATAACAGCATATAGTATTTCCAACATTTCCAATTCAATACAACGCCTGTATATTATAACCATATTTTTTCCTAAAGAAAATTATAGTTTTTGAGTAATTAAATGATTTTGAAATAAAGTAGGTTATTTTTTGAAAACTCCATTTAAGGATATAACATCAGACCATAGTGAAAAAATGGGTGCGAGACAACTCAGATTAACTTTCTCATAATATACTTTAGGTCCGAGATCCCAGAAACTATTAGTTTTCGATGTTCAACAAAATTGTATTTATTTTCATCAATACATATCTCGGGAACTAAATTATTTTTGCCGGGAATAAGGCTTACAACGTTAAATTCGTATTTAAATAGACTTTTTAATGAAAATTGTCGCAGCCGTTTTCAAGAAATAATTTTTTACAACCGTCTTAAAGTTATTGGAATGGAATTTAGTGTCCTGATTATTTTATTTTCCATTCCGCCTCGTGGTATGACTTTTCTCAACATCTAAATTAATCAATTTCATCGAAATCAGCACAGTCGTTGTAGGAGTTGTCGTATAGGAGAAATCCGGATTTTCGTTTAGGAAAACTCAAAACCGGATTTTCGTGTCATCACAATACTTTCTCTTTATATAAGAAAGTAAAATATAGAAGAACTTTTTAACAATAAATTGTTAATTTTATGATAAATTTTGATATAATGTTCAATAATAAATACATGGACCTACGATAATTCGGTTTTTGCTAAACCGTTTCATTGTACGTAAAAAATTAAAAAGACATTTTTTTGGGAAATGAAATAATCTTGCTTTTTGATAACCACCTTAATTTGTCTACGAGCCAAAGGAAGAGAGAGATTTGTAAAAATACGTAAAAAGTGGTGCGGTGACGGATTCTAGATATTCATAGATTTTCATCGCCCTATATTTCGTAAACCGTCCATTGTACGTGTAATCATTTTTGTAAGAAATTTTGTGATCTTTAATTTTGATAACTACCTAGATTGGTGCCCGAGCCATAGGAAGCGAGCTTTTCGCAAATAACCGAATTTGTCGACCTTTGCCCTTAAATATCTATACTAACGCGACCACGACCTCGTTGCCGATTTTGAATATGTTTTTCAGAACGTCAAAATGAAGCGATTAAACAATAGTTATTTACGCACCAAGGGAGGAAAGTAAGTGATTGCATCCTGAGCGATGAAGTTGGTTCCTGAGGCGAAACCGAGGGAACCATAACGTTCACTCCCGAGGCTGAGCCGAGGGAGTTAATTATCGCGAGGGTGCAAGTGATTTTTACTCCCAAGGTACGTACAATATTTTACCTCCAGAAGGGAGAAACAAATATGGAAAGATTTTAATTTTAAATTACTTTTTTTAACAAAAAATACATAGGTTTATATTTATTTTTTTAAAAAAATATAGTTAGATATAATATTAACAATTCTCTAAATAAGTTTAATCACGTTAAAATTAAATTTTAGATGATAATTATTTGAATTTCAATGCTAAAATTAAATGGGAGAATCAGCTGGAAGCTGAGTCGTGTATTGAATGGTGTTGACAACTGATGTATTTAAATACGGATTAGTTAATCTACATTTAGAAATTATGTTTCCACTTTTAACTTGTTTGTTTGTTTTACTGATGAATCACTATGACAACCGTTGTGGAGGTTACATGACATGTGTGAAGATGACATTATAGATTTCGACATTAAAAGTTAGTAAATGAAATGTGTATTAGCACCAAGCTTATTTACTTGTGGCAACACTGGAGGGAATCATGAGAGTTCATGATTCCCTTATTTTTCATTACTCCCTGTTTAACCCGACCGGGTGCAATGAGTAACTTTCCTCCCTGTAAACTAGGGAGGAAAGTTCACTTTTTCTCCCAGCTGGAGGTAAAAAAAAATATTATCTCCGATTTTTTTGGAACAGAAACCCTAAAATGACTGGACTAATCATAATACAAAACATTTGTTTATAGTATATTTTTACAATTACCTGCTAACTCCATCTGATGATGCACAGATCTTTCTAATACATCCTCTTCAGAACTATTTAAAACCGTAAAATCTAATACTTCACGCATTAATCACGTTACACCTTCCAGATGTGAAGAGTTTAATTTGCTTTAGTTCAATTATCTCATCTGAATTAATGAAAATTTGATTTGTTTACTGTCTGAAACGTGTACGTAGTATAACATCTACTGAGACTGAGGCGTACCAACAATTTATTTCTGGTTATATATGAGAATTGTACGCTGGTTTGATACCCTGATTGTAGTATCAGTTACAGGACATCCTCTACTTACAGGACATCCCTGATAATGGCTGTTGTGGTATGAAACTATGAAATTTATGTGGGTAGATGTCGCTTTTTAAAGAAGAGATTTCTTATCATTTAGGAAGCTACTTGACACTCTTTTTTGCTTCCATATTACTTGATAAACTCAAAAAAATTAATCATGATAAAATAGAAATTTTATAAAATAATGAAATTCAAATTTTTAAGTTTTAGAGTATTCATACTACGGAAAGATTAAATTTTACTTTAAATCAAATTATAATTATCATTAACTATACAAGAGACATACAGAGAAAAATAGACTCCCGCACCAGGACTTGAACCACGGGCCTCCTATATATCCGTTGCAGGCGCTCTTACCAACTGAGCTATACAGGAGAATGATTTTTCTTTGTCGTTACCGATACAAATTCCCCGAATCCAAGCTTTCAATCATTTCTACAAGTCTAGCAAGCAAAATATTCACGGCAATAGAACTAGACCGAGAATTAACTCATATAATTGTACTAGGTACAGGTACTAATTGAGTACTTTATAATTATAAGCGTTAATTCTCGGTCTAGTTCTATTGCCGTGAATATTTGGCTGGCTAGAGTTGTAGAAAAGATTGAAAGCTTGGATTCGGGGAATTTGTATCGGTAACGACAGAGAAAAATCATTCTCCCGTATAGCTCAGTTGGTAAGAGCACCTGTAACGGATATATAGGTGGCCCGTGGTTCAAGTCCCGGTGCTGGGATCTATTTTTCTCTGTATGTCTCCCGTAGTTAATGATAATTATAATTTTATTTAAAGTAAAATAAAATAAAGAACTAAATTTATCCTAGTATAATTCTAAATTTATGTCGTAATACATCCCAGCACAGCATTCAGCAATATAACTTAGTTGAACGCTTTAGTGTTCAGCAGTCTAGCAATTAAACGTAGCTCTCAGCGTTTCAAAGTTTTTTCAAGTTAGAACGTTGAGTATCGTTTGAAACAGTTAAACGTATCGTCTGCCGTCTGCAATAACGTAACGGTAGGTAATATCGTTCGTGGCTAGCATTCAACTATATAGTTAAATATAACGCTCCTACATAACTTCTGCGTTAACGGTAGGCAGTACCGTTCTAGGATAGCGTTCAACGCTATAGTTAAACATAACTACCTTATTTACATAACTTATTTTATTATTTTAATTCATTCAATTTACTTGTCAAGCACCTGTCAGATTATTATTTCACATCAATACCTTATTATTCTGTTGTTTTATTTTATTTATTTATTCATTTATTTTTTCTCTCTCTCTCTGATATATCAGTATTAATATAGTAATTGAAAGACATAGAAATATTGTTAGTGGAACTGAGGAAATATAAATATTTTAATAAGCTTATTGACTAACATTAATTAAATGTAATCAAATCATATAAGAGTTATTAATCGTAAAATTATTTGGTTCGTGACATTAAACTAAAAAATATAAATATATAACGTGAATATATTTTTTTTAAATAACATGCATATATATTTTATCTTATCTCTTAAGAATATTTTTATGTCGGAAAGAATTCAATTTAATTTTTTTTATCCACTAACAGAAAGACATTTTGTAAGTATCACTGTAAAGTTTTATTTATTTTTTATCTTTCAAATTTTAGCTTTAATGTCAAGTAGGAAAAAATTGAATACATTTACATAGTATAAATTATAATTAATATATTTTAATATATTCTTCCAGTGTATATAATATCATACTTATTTTAGTAAGGGCCAGTCCATTGTAATATATTTATTTATCATTTCCTCCTTAATTATAGAATTGAGTAAAAACTAGATAAAACAAAAATAAAATTGCTGCGCAACTCGGACAAATTTTTTTCACATACGAGTAGAATAGAATAGATTTATTGTATACTAGCCTTCACCCCCCGCTCCGCACTGCGCTCATGCTAGGTATTAGTGGCTATATGTTTCCTAGTATCATGTAGGCCTAGCAATTAAATGAAATGCCTAAATAGTTTTGTTTTCAAAGCCTTCTAGGAATAAAATCAGGACTATATTATACATCGTTCATTCCATTAATAAAAGTATAATACTTTCCAAATCGTAGTTTAGAATCTATTTTTAATTTTTATATATATAATAGCCAATTAAAACTAAGTAATATAGTAATAAATAACAATGCTAAAACATTATAAAATAAATGAGAAATAACTTCAAGATAAAAAGAACTTTTTATATACTACGTTTTTAAATTTTCTGTTGAATCGTATGTAATGTTGATAACATAATTTTTATTGTTATATAATATATAATGTTAGTGAAAAAAAAATAGTTTCGAATTTATTTACTTCACATAAATGACAACCATCTAGAGAGGTGATCTTAAACCTATAAAAGGACAAATCTTTGTATAACGGATCTCCCCAACACCAAATCTAAAGCGTGCCATCGATATATTTGGAATAATATAATCGATAAATAATATAATCGATATTTCCTGTTTTGCTGTCATTCAATGTTTATCTATCACAAATTTGAAACCTGTCAAAATAAAGATTGAGTAAATATGGGACATGGCAAAACAAATAAAATAACTTGCGGATTTTTTCTGAACTAACTTTCCGTACAGCCAAATTTGCTGAAAACCAATTAAATTCTGCTGAAAGATGGTTAAAAGTATTAAAATAATGCATTGTCATCGTGTTCTGAGCTATGCTAAAAGTTTCAAATGTCTAACTATTCGGGAAGTCAGTTAGAAATCGATTGCCAGATTTGTACCGGACAAACAAACAAACAAGAAAGCAAGCTAATAAAAACATAGTAAAGAAAAGCAGTCCACACCAATTAAACTGGCGTCATGGAACAATCGTCAACCATTTATGCATTAATTTAATTTCCAGTCTCTTCTCAATATGACAACTGCTCCACTAAATATTTAATAACTTAGTCCTAGGACAAATTAGTAAAATAATAAATACTCAATTTAAGGAGAATTAGAGTGAGGTTTAAGCGCTCTAACAATAATTGCGGACGCAATAAGAGCTCAAAGTCAATTTTTTAATAAATAAAATAGACAAAGAAGAAGGCAGAACCTATAGACGTACGACAGACCAAAAGTTGTAGATCTTTTAAAATCAGTTACCGGTGACAATTAAAATCGTTTTTGAGAAAAATTATTTTCACGTTTTTCCAGAGTTAAGATGATACCACCGCCGAATTTGAGGAAAATTTAATTTTATGATTTCACCTCAGAAAATGATTTTTCTGGGCATGTAAGCCAAATTAAATTGCAACTTAAATAAATGGACTTGAATCACGGGCCTCTACATTGGAAATGTAGAGGCCCGTGATTCAAATCCCGGCGCTGGAGTCTATTTTTCTCTGTCTGTCTCCCAGTGTTAATAATAATTATAATTTGATTTAAATTTTCAAGTAGTTAAGGTTCATCTTCACAGATGACAGATGGCAGACGAACATTTTATTAAAGAAAACTAAATTTTTGGGCTCAGGAAACCTCAAAACGTGCAAAATTAACAAACTATCCAAATAGAATTTTATCGCCAGTACTTTCTCTCCATAATATCTACTACGTATTTGAAATGTAAAAATAAAATACGTAAATAATTTAAACAAAAAGGTTATATTATTGTAGCATACTGCAATAATAGACTGAGGAATTATTAAAAAATAAATTGAAATGTGTAGTTTTTTTTTTCCTTTGTTGTCCCTTTTATATTACTTGCTTGCTACTAGAACGGGTAGGACGAACCACTTGTTGGAAGTGTATAAACAGTGTTTTCTTTAAAATGCTAAAATGCTTACTTTGAACCATTCTAAGGGTCTGATATTCTCAAACACATTCTGATAAAGTATTTTTTGCCACTGAACCGGACTACAACCATATAAATACATCGAAAAGACCATAATTATAAAAAAACGTATTTTGTCAATAAAAAATAAAATAATATTTTTTTCGAAATTTCAAAAAAAGGGGTATCTTTACTTTTGGTCGAAGAATGATCAGGAAATTTTTCAGAATTTTTGCACTTCAATAAGCGAGATAGAGGGGGGGGGGGGACACGTTTCAAACCCGCTTCAACCTCGCCTACGCTCGCCCTATCAAAGTTATAACCAAAGAATTATATATTTTTGTAATCAGCTCGACGTACCCTTTCATATGATACCCCTTCACGGTGTCGAAAAAAAATAAAAACATTGTAACCCTTAAGTTTTTTTACCCAAATTTTTTTGAAAAATATTTTTTTTTAAGTCGCTATATTTTTAAAATATGTGGGCAGGTACAAGACACATACATGCCAAATTTCAAAGTAATCGGACGAAAGGTGTAGCCGTGAGAGCACGCGAAAGGACGGACGCACAGACACACGCAGGAAAATATAAGGGTCCTTGGTTCTACGGACCCTAATGAATGAATCTAAAAGAAAATATCTTGAAGCCGCGTACATAGCCTTAACAAACAACACCATAAACTATAAAGCAGATTCAAAAGACATAAATAAATTCTACTCGGCTATTCTAAACATAAAAAAATAACACATTATATGTCTAATCAAATCATAATTCCCGCTTCAAACCTAATAAAAATTTCCCCGTTTAAATTAAATTATAATAAAACATAAAATAATACACTCATAATAGATGACGGATAAAATAGTAACAGCATAGTAATTAAAAAATAAAAAGAAAGTAATTTTTAGATGTTTCCAGTGTTAGAGGTCGACCCAGAAGTCATGGAAATGTGAGGAGTGCGCTAGTGTCGTCATGTACAGTCAGTTTTTGATATAATAGACCACAGTCAAAAAACACAGTGTTATTCTTCTGTTATTAATAATTTTATTTTTGATAACTTCTATATTTTTTGCAACAGGCAACACTGTACCTGATAAGAAATCACTAATAATATACGATAATATCTTTATATTATTATTTATTGATTATTCATAATAATATTCTTTAAATCTAAATCGATATTCTTTTTCCTTAATCTTTTTTTTTTCCTCCTCTTTATTTCTGAGTTTGATTTGGATTTAGAACAGTTGTGACTATAGTCCGTGCTGTATAAAAACAAACAAAACAGGAAACCTAACAGATTAGAAACCTTCCTGTTGTTATTAGTGAGATTTGACATAACTGCGCATGTCATACAAACTAGGAATGGTTATTGTCTTAGCACCCGACTGTACTGACTTCGGCACTACTCGGAAGTTCCGATTTTAAACGAAGTTAAGCTTTCCGATTCTCCCGTGTTCATGACTTCTTGGTCGACCTCTAG
>CATNVA010000063.1:0-100618 GCA_951217055.1 Gerris lacustris | reverse complement strand
GGTATTGTCTGTTCTTAAGCTGTTGTGATGTTTCACCAATATAAGGTTTGCTACAGTTATTACAATTAATTTGATAATTATCCTGATCTGTGATCTTTGTCAATTTTATCTTTCATATTATTATAAAATTGTGTCATTTTATCTATCGGCTTATAAGCAATTTTTATATGTTCGCAATCATTACGTTTCACGGTTTTTTGAATTTGCTTAGTTACTCCTTTTATATAAGTGAGACTGGTGAAATATTTTACATCGTTTGTAGGTTCTATTATGTTATCTTTTTTATTAATTTCTATTTATTTCTCTGTTTATACCATAAGGTTTTTATTAATTTGTAAGGATATAAATTCTCTGTTAATTTGGAATATATTACTGCTTTTATTTCTTTGATGTATTCTAGATCGGTCACTCTTAAAGCTTTTAATATAATATTTCCTGCTGTGTTGGTTAGCATGCGTGTTTAGGGTGGTTGGATCGATAATTTAAGATTCTGGTACTTTTTAATTCTTTAGTGTACCATTTTGTGGATAGTGTGCCGTTATCATTTCTGATTATTGATATATCTAAATAATTTAAATATTTATTGTTTTCTTTTTCAAAAGTTAATTTTATCGTTTATACTATTAAAGCAGTCTAATGTAGTGTTGAGATTATCTTTTTTAATTATGAGAATAAGGTCGTCAATATATTTATATAGCAATCTTGGTTGAACTTTTAATTTTTCTAATGCTTTATCAATTAAGTTATTTAATGTTATTCCGCTTAAATTTATGGAATCTTTCCCCCCATTGCTAGGCCGTTAATTTTTCTGTAAACTGTATTATTATAAGTAAAATAACTGTTAGCACAGCAAAATTTAGGTGTTTCCAGATAAAATTGTTTGCTTTTGATGTTAGTGTATGGTTCAATCGTATCCCAATTATGATTAATGAGTTTGTAAGTATCTTCTAAAGGGATGCATGTGAAAAGGGAAGTAACATCTAAGGATGGTATTAATTCGTCATCTTTGATATTAACGTCTTTAATTTTATTCTTTAATTCTTCAGCGTTCTTAATATCATAAGGGTTGTTATTATTAAAATGGTCTAAAGTTGGGTTAATCATAGCTGTTAACTTTTCTACCGGGAAATTTCGTCCGTCAATAATGGGTCGTAAAGGGTGATTATCTTTATGCGATTTTAATAAACCATGGATTCTGGGTAAGTTGCTGTGATCTATATTTAGTCTAGTTTTTTCTTGTGAAGTTATACATTTGAATTATAATAATTTATTAATCAATTTGGAGTATTCTTTTTTTATATTATTTAAAGGATTTGATTTAATTTTCTATAAGTATTATTGTCATTTAAAAGTAATTCCATTTTTGTTTCATAATCAGACTTTAGCATAATGACAGTTTTATTGCTTTTATCGGTTTTTAATATTATTATTGAGGGGTTGTTTTTTATAAATTTGTTTAATAGTTTAGAATCTTGTAAGATTTTAACATTTAATAAGCTATTATTTCTTTTATTTTTATTCTTATTTTGATAATTTGTGATTGAATTAATAAAATTATTTCTCAAAAAGTTTTTGTGGTTGTCTGGAGATTCTAGGTTATTTAGTAATGATTCTATGTCTACAATTAATTTTAAAATCGAGTTATCTAAATTTAGCGGTGATAGATAAAAACTGTGGCCTAAACTTAGAAAGTTAATTATATTATTGGGGATTGTTAGATTTGTAAGATTTAAACACCAATCCTTTAAATATAAATTATTATACCATTCTAAATTATTTATTTCTTCAGGGTTACCAATTTTTATGTTATTAGAGTTTCTTACCGATATTTTTTTGTTACGTTTTTTGTTTAAAATATTCGTTAATTCGATTTTTGAATTTTTAATAATGGTATTTAAACATGTATATGCAGTTATATTCTCATTTTTAATAACATTAATTATTTCATTAATAAAATGATTACATTCATTGGAGATAATATAAGTTTCTTTAATTTCTAATGATAATAATTGTTTAATATAATTATCAGACATTTTTTTAAAATTTATTTGTAATCTGCTGTTTTTTAATTAAGTTTGAAGATTTGCTTATTATCCATTTTCAGTGATTAGGTACAATATTGTTATTCTTATGGTGTTGTAAATAAATTCTTCTGCTGTTTGAGTTACAAAGTTTAATAATATTAGATTTCAAAGTCCATAATTTTGTTTTTTCAGTATGATGTTTATTGTAATGGATTAGAAGGGTTTTGTTGAATATCTTGATCATATTTTGTTCGTCCTTGTGAAAATTGTTGGATTCAACACTAGACATAATTTTGATTTTAACAATATCAAAATATTAGGATATGAGAATAATATAAACAGACGCAGAATACTTGAAGCTTTTTTTATCTTCAAAGATATTGATAACACAGTAAACCACAAAACAGACTCAGGGGACATCAATAAAAATTATAATGCAATTTTTAAAAAATTTAAAAATTAATCAATTATATTTAAATAATAACCATCATAATTGGACGACAATATATTTAGAAGGAACAAAATAGTTACTAATTTAAATAATAATCATAATTAAAGTAACAAAGATATTATTCATATGAATAATAAATAGTAAAGAGTATAAATTTACTAGTAATAGTATAAAATAAACCTTAGATAGAGCTAGTAGTCAAAATCAAGGTTTGCTCACTTTAGTCATAGTCTATTTCTTATTTTAAAGATTAAAACATAAATCCCATCACAAATTCATATCATAAAAACAATCAACTTCCCAATCAATTGTTAATTAAAACCAATCATTTTTTAAAATACTCTGCCAATTAATGTGGCACAAAGCTTCCTCTCAAAGAAAAGACCGAAGTAAGAAAAATACCTCGATTAAAATAATCAAAAAGTTGGAACAGCGTGGCACTTTTCCAGTAAATATTTAATAAAGTTAAAGAAATTTAAACATTTGTTGGAGAAACAAAGCCTCCAACATGCACCAAAAGTTAGCGCACATATAATTAATTTAATAAACAAATATAAAACTGCAACCAAATCGTTGAAACCGCTGTATAAAAAGTTTTTTTTTATTTTACCCCCCTCAAAACTAAAAATAACGCAAAATAGAATATAACAAAAATTAATCTACTATGCAAGAGCTTTTCAACGATATACATCATATTATAAAAGATTAACTTTAACATTTGTGCCCTTGTACTCTGAGGTACCAAAATTATATTTTTAAAAAACAAACAAAACAAAAGGGCATTCATTTAATTAATAAATACATATAAATAAAAAACCTAATATCAAAAAAGTATTTAAACCCTTTAACCTTCAACAAAATTATAAATCGGTACAAAAGTATACGTACAACATTTTTAAAAAATCAACAAATAAAATAGCTTTAATGTGCATATCAAGGCCTTTAAAATGATATACGACACAATATTAAAAACAAAAAAAAGTGGTCACGTGACACGGCGCACGGGAAAAAGTTTACTCTCATGTTCTCAGCAAGTAAGATGAACTAATGAAATAAAATATACTCAATTTAAAGAGCATTAGTGAGAGATTCAATCGCCACAATCAGAAATAAAATCGGCTAACTATTATAGAAACTATGGCCATTCAAAGACAAAAATGGAAAAAAATAACAAAATTATCACCACCTAAGGTACAACCGATGATGATACGACAAGAACTCATAGGACTAAAGTTGTAGATCTTTTAAAATCAGTTACCACTTTTGCTATCCATTTTCTAATACGACTTACCGTTTAGCCGCAATAAGCCCCCAAACCAGTTTAAAAATCAAGTCACCCATTATTATTTTTTTAAGGGGGGAAGAAGGGGGAAAAGTGAACTTTTTATAGTTATTTTTGTTCACAATATGGACGTTGCGCGTCGAATAGCGCAAACCGCAAGTCTCTAGCTCTTCTGGAAGTGGGTAAACATTAATGTCAGTCAGTGAGTCAGTTAGCCATGTGGCTTTATAGTATAAGACATATTAATTTACCACGATTTAAAGTACGCAGAAAGTTGAAGTTAGGCAGGTGTTATCTGCAGGCTACTTTCGACAAACCATAAAAATTTCATACAAATCAGATGATTACTTTTAAAGATATGGCAGTAAATAAATGTATGTTTGTGAGCATGTGGAAGATAAACAAATAGGAGCAGAAGGTTGAAACTTATATGGGACCAACAATGGGCTACTTATGACCTACCACCCAAATTTCATTAAAATTGGCCTTGTAGTTTTTAAGATATGGTGGTTCGCAAAAATTGAACGACAGACCGACAGACAGACACGGGACCAAAAATGTTTCCTGATGTCTGAAACGGATTTCTGTCTTGGAATTTTTGAAATCGGAGATATAAAATATTTTCGTTCTTCAGAACGATCACATAGCTTCCGTTACCTTCGGTAAGCTCGGAAGCAAAAATGAATTATCAATTATAATAACCACCATAAAATGAGATGAATCTTCTCGATGATTAGTTGTTATGAAGATCACATATATACAGCTTTTTGAAAAATACGACTTTTGAATCGTAGTTATTGTTAATATATTTGCTGTATTGTATGGAAGTCAATAATTTTTTTCATTTTTATTATTTAAAATTTATTTAAATATTAGCTAGTAAATTCGAAGTGATGTAGTCATGTTATATTTGAAGATGTGATATTGTTAGAATTGGTAGTTATGAATTTTTTAAAAAAATTAAATTTTCAACAATTTCTTGACCCTCTCTTATGGAGAAAGTATTTTAATTAATGACATATTATGTAAGTATATTTATTTTATATTAACTGCAAAAGCTGAAGTAAAAATTTATTTTAGTGTGATCAGAATGTATTGTTAAAGTTATAATGAAAAATTATAATTAATTTGAATTAATGTTTATATATATGTTTGTTTATAGAATAAAAAAAGACTGAAGATGACCTTATCATAATTGTCGAAACGTTTCTGAAAATGAAATATTGAAGTCATTTAATACCTACACCTCTTTAACCATCTTAACCTCGCATTCATTGAACTACAAGGGTGTATTAACAAATTAATAGAAATATTATTAATTTAATAATTTTTTATATATATATGTATATATATTTCCTGAGAGGTAATGAAAAACTATTTATTGACCAACTTGATAATACTTTTTAGAAACAAAAAAAGCTAGCAAACAGCTCCTTAATTCTAAGCTACAAGATAACTCGAAAAAAAAAAAATTACGAGAACTAAATCAAAGAAAAGCTAAAAATAACTACTTTCCATATAAAATAAATTTCGTGAAAATAACCTTAAAAAAGTTTGGTTAACAATAAATAAAAATTTTAACAAATAAACCAAAAACAACTGGCTAACTAGTGTGGAGAAAAAAAAACCGTATAGAAGCAGCCGATATTATGGGAAATTAATTTGCGAAAATAGAAGAAACAATGGCGACTTGTTATAGAGACAGAAGTCAGGGCCTGTTGGAGTTTGTAGTGAATGTGAGAGACAGAGGAGGATCTAGTCCTGGCATCACAGTCAGCATGCTGAACAACATAGACACACTGACACTACCCGTACTTCACATAGCCAGGCTTAGCCTAAAGACAGGAATCTTCCCTGACAACTTTGAAATATCCATTATGTCTCCCATCTATATAAGTAAAATTAAAGTTTTGTCTGTACATTGGTCAGATTTGAAATTTTTTTGGATACTTTTTCATTTTACACATTCCGAAAACCGAATCCGGCCTTAACTTTTTTCGTGTATGTGGGATGTATGTATGTCTGTCGCCCCAGTCAGACTTTATAGGCGCAAAACTGGCTAAATTAAATTGATTAATTTTTTTTCAGGAGTGTGCGCAAACATTGAGCTCTTCTGGCGTCCGCAATTGTTGACCGATTTAATTTTTGATTGGGGTGCTTAAACCTAACACTACTGCTTGAAAAATCGAGTATTTATTATTTCATTACTAGAGTTATTAAATAGAGTTTATTAAATATTTACTGGTGCAACTGTCGTATTGAGAGAAGAGGCTGGTATAATTAAATTAATGCACTATCATGGTTGATGATTGTTCAATCACTTACCAGTCTAATCGGTTTTGTCTACGTTTATTTTCTTATTTGTTATACCTTTTTTTAGCATTGTTAGTTATTACTATACTACTTAGTTTCTGTTGGCTATTTTTAAATATATAGATAAACTTCAAACTACGATTTGGAGGGTATTATATTCTTACCAATGGAATTAATGATGTGTAATATAGTCCTGATTTTATCCTTAAAAGGCTTTGGAAATATAACTATTTAGGAATTTAATTAAATTGCTAGGCCTACATGCTTTTAGGAAACAGCCACTAATACCTAGCATGAGCCCCAAAAACAAATCATTCAGTTGACATTGGTGGGGGTGAGCAATTGCCGTGCAAATATTGATTCTGTTACAAAAACTTCTGGCAGTAATCTTAAAAATCTATGTTTCTCCTCAAAACGGACGGAGGGGTCCAAATGTTTTGAACACGTCATGGTAATGTATTAAGTGGTGAAATTTAGGTTGAGGCAATTAATTTGAATTAATGTTTATATATATGTTTGTTTATAGAATAAAAAAAGACTGAAGATGACCTTATCATAATGGTCGAAACGTTTCTGAAAATGAAATATTGAAGTCATTTAATACCTACACCTCTTTAACCATCTTAACCTCGCATACATATATATACAGGGTGGTCCAAAAGTCTTCCCCCCCCCCCCCCTCTTAACTTTTGAACGGTTTGAGATAAATTAATGAAACTTGAGGGATCTCAACCATGCAAAGGGAAGTTTGTTTTCATGCAATCGCCCACTAGGGGCAACTTCGAAATTTCTAATTGGAATGTATATTTTTGGTAGCATATTTGGATTCTACGGTAAAAAATAATAAACCTTTACTTGAAACTATTTTTTCTAGCTCCAATATTTTGCCCCCTACAGGGGGGCAAATATAGCAAAATAACCCTTCTGATAATACGTTGTAAAATCTAAACGGTTAGAGATGAATTAATGAAACTTAAGGGATCCATACCATGTAAATGGAGGTTTGTTTTCATACAATCGCACAGTAGGGGCAACCACCCATTTTGCCCCCAGGCCACCAAACTTCAACATTTTAACCTAGAGTGTATATTTTTGAGGAAAGATTTAGATCCTACGGCGAATAATAAAAATATTTTACTTCAAACTTTTTTTCTATCTCCAATTTTGTGCCCCCTATAGGGAGGGTAAAGGTATAAAAATGGTAAATTTCAGCGCATGGGGGCAAATGTTGGTTGCCCCTAGCCCTAATACACGAGTGATGAATACACACTTCCCTTTACATGGTACAGGTCCCCCAAGTTTCATTACTTTATTTTTAACCGTTTAGATTTTATAACGATCTAAGTGTAATTTTTTCTTTACTATTTCGGAAGGGTTATTTCGCTATCTTTGCCCCCCACTAGGGGGCAAAATATCGGAGATAGAAAAAATGGTTTCAAGTAAAAGTTTATTATTTTTCACCGTAGAATCCAAATATGCTATTAAAAATATGTACTCCAATTTGAAATTTTGAAGTTGGGTGGCCAGGGGGCAAAGTGGGTGGTTGCCCCTAGTGGGTGATTGCATAAAAACAAACTTCCCTTAGCACGGTAGAGATTCCCCAAGTTTTTATAATATATCTCAATCCGTTCAAAAGTTAAGAGGGGGGGGGGGGGGGGGACTTTTGGACCACCCTGTATATATGCAGTAATCTTAAAAATCTATGTTTCTCCTCAAAACGGACGGAGGGGTCCAAATGTTTTGAACACGTCATGGTAATGTATTAAGTGGTGAAATTTAGGTTGAGGCTTTCACGGCCACTAAGTATTCGTTATAGTTCATTAAATTTAGTCACATAACAGGTAAAATTCTCACATAGTAGAAATTGCATCTAACATTGCTGGCGAAAGTATACGATATTAAAGAAGAAATAAGTGCCGTGTTCACTATTTGGTGGGACCTTAGTACCGACCAACAGAGGGAAATACCTGTAAAATGTCAGGCACTCAGCAGAGGACATTTTCCATTTGATTTTCCAACCATAACAAAACATTTAATTTTGTTAAATTCAAAATGTGTGTACAAATGATCAATTTTGTTAAGGTACCTACTTAAATGATAAAATAACATTTTTCGATTATGGAGCTTATTCAGACTCCAAGCCATTACCATTCTTAATGCAAGTTGGAGGGACTGGAATTTAATTATTTATTTATATTTTTCGAACCACTAAACAGCAAGTTATAGTTTTATGCTAATACTCCTGTTAAAAAGTCTGTATTTCTGAGCGCTCTACTTGAAGTTACTTGCTGTTTAGTGGTTCGAAAAATATAAATAAATAATTAAATTCCAGTCCCTCCAACTTGCATTATGAATGGTAATGGCTTGGAGTCTGAATCAGCTCCATAATCGAAATTTAAGTACCTTAACTTAAAGTACCTTTTATCAATTAGAGAATTCATTACTAATATTCATTTATAGTGGCAAACTCCTTCCAGTAAATCGTGCATTAAATAGACTGCAATATTGTCAAATAATCTAAAGCCATTAATCATTAACCATAACAGGGTGTCCAGCAATATAAAATTTTAAAATTCAAGCATATTTCAAGGTTTTCAAGGCTCAATTTTATAAATTTCAAGGCTGGGTTTATAAACATTAGTTATTAAAATAAATAGTGATTTATTCACAATTTCTTAGAATTATTGAAAAAACGAGAAAAACAATATGAGTTCAGCAGATTAATATTAATTTCTTTTAAAATAAAAGAGATTTATTTTTTTTGGACTTGTAGAATATTACAGTAGGCTGAGTTTATTTGGAATGAAAGTCCTTCGAGTATATATTTATTTTTATTTCATCAAAGCTTTCACCATGGGAACCTGAGCTTTTCCAGTGATCGTGATCACTAAGCTGAGATGAAATAAAAATAATAATCACTCGAAGGACTTTCATTTCAAATAAACCCTCCAGCCTACTATAATATTAATTATGTTTACCTAATTAAAGAAAACAAACAGTTGTACCCCAGAGAAGTAAAATACAATATAATGCACTTCCGCATTATTACCGGTATAACAAAATTTGTATAGAAAGGATTATTTTAGTAGCAGAGTTAAAGCTACTGAACTGCTAGTAGGTAAGCTTACTAACTCAGGCACTTTAAACTAGTAACAGCTATTAAGTGCAGATATCTCCACAATTTTATGTAACACTTAAAATGTTTTTTTGCTTTTTTACAAATGAGTTACTGAGATAGCATAAGTCCTTTCACTGTATCATAACCATACATTAGTCTCCCTAAATTTAGGTTAATATTTTTTAGATAATAACATCACATTACAAATACCAGTATAAAAATGTAAATGTGTAAAAAACAAAACTAGCAATAATCCTTTCCCTAACTACCAAATGGACCAACTAAAATGTAGTTATATTATAATATAAAGCCATTTTAAATATTTCTAGTAAATAAACTGTTTCTGTTTCAAATTTATGCTACGGGTGTAGCATAAATTTGAAACAGAAACAGTTTATTATAAATTACTTTATTAATTACTGGGTAGTTTAGAAGAAATAAAGGCCCTTTATCAGCAAACAGATTTGTCCAAGTTAGGTACATATAAGCCGAGTAGAAGAAGAGAGAAAAGTTCTAAAACAAAGGATTTAAGCACTAAGAAAAAAAAAATTTTTTCAGAAAAATTAGTTTTAATAATATATATCTATCTATACATATAAAATTAAAGTTTTGTCTGTACATTGGTCAGAATTGTAATTTTTTTAGAAACTTTTCATTTCATATGTTCCAAAAACTGAATCCAGTCTTTTTTCATATATGTATGTGTCAGTCGCCACGAGCCTGACTTTGTAGGCGCAAAACTGCCAAACGAAATTGATAATTTTTTCTTCGGAGGTGAGTGCAACCATGTTGCGCATTTTATAGGCTTAGTTTCATAAAAAAATATTACTTAGTTTCGATTGGCCATTTATTTATTTCCATGGCCATTTATTATTTATATTTATTTAATATATTATATATAAATAGACTTCAAACTATGATTTGGAGAGTATTATATTCTTAGTAATGGAATGAATTATGTATAATTTAGTCCTGATTCTATTCTTATCTTAGAAGCCTTTGGAAACAAAACTATTTAGGCTATAATATAATTACCAGGTCTACATAGAACATAGCCACTAATACCTAGCATGAGCCCCGTGCGGAGTGTCTATTTAAAAATAAATTTTAAATAAAAATAATTTATAAATGTAAAATGCATAAATAATAATCCTTCCATAATAATATAATATATTTATTTTAAATAAATTAAAAAAATGGCGTAATGTGTTAAAAAAACAAAATTAATCGATTTTGTTTAGCCAGTTTTTACCTACAAAGCTACTGGTGGCGACAGACACACATATACATATACGAAAGAAGTTAAGGATTCGATTTTCGGAATGTATGAAATGAAAAAGTATCCAAACTTTTCCAATTCTGACCAATGTACAGACATAACTTTAATTATTTACTCGTATATATTGATGAAATTATACTTTTAAGTTAGTCACAGGGTAGTACTAGCGTCCAAGTACTTTTTAGGGTTTTGTAGATAATTAAGCACACCCTAATGTAATTATGATTTTTTTTTTTCTTCGACCTCAAGCCCTGGTTCACAGTGTTTTTTATTGGTAATAACAAGAAGATAAATTATATTTTTTCAAGAAAATGTTTATTGCCCCACCATATAGTAGTTGGGGGGGGGGGGATTTTTTGGGGTATATTTTAACCTATTAAACCAATAATGGATACAAAATATAAAAAAGCATATATATATTTGTAACCTACTCTTACGCAGCTTTCATATGATACCCCACTTAAAATTTTAAAACAAAAATCGGCAATTTTTTAAAAATTGGGGATGCGCACTCCTGGAATTTTATTGCTCTACAATAAGGTATAAGCATGAATTATTTCGAAATTTTAGGACCAGCCATTATATAGTGGTTGGGGGGGGGGGAGGCATATTTTTGGGGGTATATAAAACCAATAAAGAATGCAACATTTAAAATGGATATAGATATTTGTAACCTACTAATCAGCAGCTTTCATTTGATATCCCACTCAAAAATTAAAAAAAAGAAATTGAGTTTACCACATTCTTGCGAATTGCGCATGTGTTGTAAATGATTCCTGTGGTTGGTTAAAAAAAGTTGCGCCAGTGTTTCAAATGTAATCTTTTTAGCTTAAAACAGTTCGTGCCCTATGAACCAAAGAGCGACGGACAGACGGACATATCACCCTCGGCATAAGGGTTTTGAGAAGTATCTCCAAAACCCTAAAAGCGTGATAAAAATTCTTGTTTTAAAAATCTTGTTTTTTTAAGACAATTCTTCTTCGTCCTCAGCTTAGTTATAAACTAATATGGCGGACTACCTATATATTATATATATATTTTTTTAAAGTTCTTAAATAAATACGTCGGGCTAATAAGGCAGATTAGAATAATTTAATTTAGTAAAATGACAAAAATACACAGGTTTAATTGCAAAAAGTAATGCGGGTCTGCATAATCAATTTATTATCACTTTAAAATTCCTGATTTTTTCAAAATTCAAGCATATTTTAAGATTTTCTGTAATTTTTTCAAAATTCAAGCATATTTCAAGGTTTTTTCAAGCATCCTAAAAATTCAAGCAGAATTCAAGGAGTTCAAGGAATTCAAGGCTGCTGGACACCCTGCATAAGCATTCTTCTTTTATTTAAGTAAGGGATAAATCATTGGCATGCAAATCCTGTTAATAATTAACTATACTTCTCAAAGTGTCTTCTGTTTGAGTACACTTACGACTAATTGCTTTTTTAGGATCCCTGTAAATTCTGCAAGGATAAGAAGCGACAAAGCTTTTGACAAACCCTGAAATCGAATGGAGTCCTAAGTTATCACCGATAATTGTAGCTACCCCAAATTTAACAGTGCCGGTGAAACCTTCAAAGACTTCAGCTAAGTAGATTAACTTATTGATGACTGGCTCAAAAATTTAGAAGTTCTTTTATAAGAAGCATGGGATATTAAAAAATGAAAAATATGTTTTAATTGAAATGATAAGCACCGTGGCAAACAAGGAATCCAACAATTCATGGCACTGAGTTTATAGATTGTTTACCCGATGGGGAAGGTTGAGTAAGTTTGTACCCAAGATGAACCTTGCTCAATGTTATTACTGTGGAAAGTGCTCACATATCGATGTATAGTCGTCCATTTCTTTTAAAAGACCAGGGATAGAAATAAATTTTCTGAGTACTTCCCTCATTGGAAAGAATTGGCTGTAACAAGGTACAGCACTAGCAGTGCTCGATGGACCAGAGGCGACTATTACTAATGAATGTATGTAGTTGCACGATTGATTTCTTTTGTAAAGTTTTATTGAAGGAATCAAGTACGCTGCAAATTGTGCCGTAAACACAATCCTGGTATGCCACAAAATAATTTTGTACAAAGTTCAAAGTGATTTGTGGAATTGTATGAAGCTGGCTAAACAAGTGAGCAAAGCTACTTTAAATCACTTTTCCTATTTGTCTATCTTTTTTAAATCACTTTTTCAATTTTTTTGGAAGACAAGTCAAATGTTTCTTTCCTATAATCAGATTCTTCCCCCATGCTTTGGTGGATGTCATCCGCCAAAGTTATGTGGGTTCTACTCTCTTGGGTAATGTTAACCAAAGTGCTTGTGCCCTCCCCGGATCTAGGTTTAGGTCCTATTTTACGTTTTTTGGGACGTAATTCATTCAATTGAGAATGTTCAGATTTTGCAAGCGACGGGGTAGATTGAGTAAGTCTCTTCAAATTTATAACACTTTTACAAAACCTTAAACAACCTTCTCACCTTAACAGAGGAGGAAAGTACAAATTGGTCGACTGGGGCACTGTGATTTCTGCACGTGATACATTAATTTATCTAACGTAAACACTTCTTTGCAATAATACTAACTATACAAGGCTAAGGGTCATTATATAAAAGTTGATGTATTTTTATTAATTGAAATAGTTATTAAGTTTGTAATCAGAGACTTTGTATCAATTATTGAAAGATCCTCATAAGATATATGAATCCATCTCCCTTTCTACCTTATAATGGCCTAAGAGTGGCCAGCACAGACTGACTCTCAATTTCACAAATGGAATCTATGTTATATAAGAGCTTTGAATTAGCAGCCATACATGTCTACATTGTTGTTGATAACAAAGATCGAATACAAAGTAACAAATTACAGAAAAATGTAAGGCTTCTGCTGAACTAATGAATTGAAAAAAGTTTTTTGCTTCTGTAAAGACATAAGCTCTAGCAATATTACTAGGCGAAGAACGTACACTTACAATAATCGGTTGAAGACACTTTTTCTTCTTTATCAGCCTCTCGAAGTGGTCGATTATTGTCCAGCTATGTCCGTAGCGTGAAAGTGGAAGTAGGAGAGATTGAACTTGGTCCACCTGAACTCCTAAAGTGAAAAGGAGTAGCCAGATCAGCGCATTGATATTTTCAGTTTGGAGTTCTCCTGTGAAATAAAAACATAATAATTATAAATCAGTAAAGATAAATTATATACTTTTGTAGATAATGAACAAGAATAATTTACTAAAAGCGAGATACTATTATCAAAAGTTTAAAAATTTAACAAATCTGTTTAGCTGGCTGTATTTTACATCAACAATACAAAAAAAGAGTTACAAATATTCAGCCCTGATAACATAGACCCCCTTAAATATTAAGACTCTGCTTAAGTTACATGCAACAACTATAGAATACACTTAATATGAAATGAAGAACTTCTTCACAACACACACAACACTTCTTACTTATGAAGAAAAAAAATCCTCTCCTTTTTTAATAGCAAACAATGACATTAAAAATTAAAAGTCTTAAAACTTGATTTTCTTAATATAGTGATTTTTAGTTGAAACACTGATCTAATGGACGTGCGAATGTCATATCCTTACTGAAACAAAAAAACAGAGAGGTACTCAGTTAAAAGTACAGTAGAACCTCGATTATCCGTCTAACAATTTATCATCTTTCTCGTTAACGTCGGGCACACCTGCTAAACAAACCCCCTTTCTTCGACTCCAAGAGTGTTCCCCCAATACCCCCACTCCACTCGACATGTTACCATGAAGGCACCACTATCCGTCAGTTATTAATCTAAAAAAGTGCCATGGCCTTGACGAGGCAATATATTTGTAGCTCTTGGTTTGACGAAGTGTTTGTGGCTCTAGTCAAAAATCAAAATAAATTGCAACCTTTTAGCCCTTAAATTTTCCTCTTTCTTGCTTAACCGTCTATTTGATTATCCGTCAAGACTCCAGACCCGTCCATAACGCTTAATCAAGGTTCTACTGGAACAAATTTTTTACTAACTAATATCCTTAATTAATTTTGTTATTTAATATTTACCTATGGCTGATGACAGGAAAGAATTCACCAGCTTTCTTGTTGCTCTGTCATTCTACCAAGCTTGCCGGGCTGTGGCAACAATCCCCTTTTCATACTTCGGAAACTCCTTGGCAACTTCCAGTGAGGATAAAGAAGATTTTGTTGTGATATCAAAATCTATTTTTAGCTGAAACGTAAAACAAATAAATAAGATCCAGTCACAGTCAAGTACTTCCTAGCAAGCTACTAAATATGTTTCTTCGGTAATAATAATTCGTATTTCCTACATTTTTTTTTTTTTTTTTTTTTTTTTTTTTTAAATTAAAAATTTGCCCTTGTATACCAAATGTCAAGTCTCTAGCTGGAATAGCTCAGGAAACATGAACCAAGATGTGACAGACAGGTGAACTGCCAAAAGCATAAGGGTTTCTAGGATGAACTAAAAGCCTAAAATGTTTATGCAAGTTTATGTTTAACTAGCTTTCACCCGGGGCTCATGCTAGGTATTAGCGGCTATGTTGCCTATTGTCATGTAGGCCTAGCAATTAAATGAAATGCCTAAATTGTTTTCTATTCAAGCCTTGTAGGAATAAAATCAGGACTATATTAAACATCATTCATTCCGTTACTAAGAAAATAATTTATCTACTCGCGGCAGCAAAATTAAACATTACTTAACTGTTTTTAGGCTGGAAAGTACTATTTCCCTGATTTGCCATTAAAATATTTAAAACAGGCAGGAAAGTAGTTAAAACAGCCAGGAAAATACTATCTCTGCCTAGGCAGGGAAATATTTCCCTGCCTAGGCAGAGAAAGTAACAGTGTTTACCACTGCGTGTCATAACCTCTTATTTTGGCAAGAGCAGTTTATACTATTATCTCTATCTTATAACATTATATATTATAGTTAAATAAGTAATATTTAATAAATAAACGTTTTAATAATAAAATAATTTGTTTATATTTGTTAATTCTGTTAAATAAGTTCAATGATTAGTAGATCTTTAATTAAAAAAATAGTAGAGTCACTGACTATACTGTAGCGTCATGTAAACATTGAACATCCATATTATTTTTATTATTGAAGTCAATCTAGATTAAACTAGCTACTTTTCTTGATGTATCCTAGTTACTTCTTTTCTTTTAAGCAATAGAAGATATCTTTAACACTTTTATTAATTTTTTAGTAAAAATATAAATAAATTTTTATATTGCGTGCATTATTCATTCAGAAGTTATGTGTGTTATAAACGTGTGTTTTGTATTTTGTTGTTATAGATTGAGTTTGCTTTTCACTTATTGTTATTATTCCCAATTTTTTTTTTTTTTTTTTGTTTCTTATTTGAACATTAATTTTAGTTAATACATATGATATTATCTTTATTAATACGACACTTAGTTATTAACTATGTTATATTAATAAAGATAACATTTTAGCAGCTCCATTTTTCTGCCGCAAGTAGATAAAATATTGTATGCAACAAGGCAGCAAAGGAAACATTTCTTCCTCGTTTATTCATTGCCTGTCTCGGCTTCGCCTCGGCAGTCAAATAGGTAAATTACCTGCCTCGGCTTCGCCTCGGCAGTTAATTATCATAGCCTGTCCTCGCCTTCGGCTCGGAGGCTAATCTAATCACTCGTCAGTAAAATTCCATTTTGCTGCCTAGTTACATAAATAACTATTCCTCCGTATTTATATATATATATTTAAAGCCAAGAGAAACGATGTAATAATATGTATATTATTGATAAAAATACTAAAAAAGGTATAATAAATAAGAAAATGAATGTCGTAAAAACCTATTAGACTCTGAAGTCATTGAACAATCGATGATGGTGCATTGTAATTACCAGTCTCTTCTCTCAATACGGTAGTTGTACCAGTAAATATTTAATAACTCTAGTTCTATAAAAAAAAAAATAAAATAATAAATACTCGATTTATAGAGCAATAGTGTAAGGTTTAAGCACCCCAATCAGAAATTAAATCGGTCACAATCGCGGACCCCATAAGAGCTCAGTCATTTTTTTTTTTTTACAAAAAATAAAATTTAGCTCTATTTAAGGTAGAACCGATATAGGTACGACAAAAAGTCGAATCGTAGACGTAGGGGCCTAGGTAAAGAGAATGGAGTGGGTGAAGGTAGAAAAGTGGGAAAGGGGGGGAATGGAAAGGGCTATAATAAATAATTTAAATTATTTTCATTGTAATTTAAAATGTCACGTGTTACTGCATAGCAATTTAATGACTGACGAAGGTATGTAATTACATTTTTTTTAATTATTTAGAACGCATAATTTTATTTTATTTAACTCAACTATAATTATTTAATTCATTTATTATAATGGATAATTACTGCTTTAATATAACAGTAAGTTTATAATTTTAACAATTTTACTACGTTTTTATTAGCTTGCATTCTTGTTTGTTTGTTTGTCCGGTACAAATCTGGCAATCGATTTCTAACTAACTTCCCGAATAGCTAGACATTTGAAACTTTTTCAAAGCTCAGAACACGATGACAATACATTATTTTAATACTTTTAGCCATCTAATTAGTTAGTAATTAGCCAATTTAATTAGTTTTCAGCAAATTTTGCTGTGCGGAAAGTTAGTTCGGAAAAAATCCGCAAGTTATTTTATTTGTTTTGCCATATCCAATATTTACGCTATATTCATTTTGACGGGTCTCAAATTTGTGATAGGTAAACATTGAATGACAGCTAAACAGGAAATATCGATTATATTATTTATCGATTATATTATTTCAAATATATCGATGGCATGCTTTAGATTTGGTATTGGGGAGATCCGTTGTACAAAGATTTACAAAAGATTTCCTTTTATAGGTTTAAGATCAGCTCTCTGGATGGTTGTCATTTATGTGAAGTAGTAGTAGTAGTCTAGTACTTCCTACTAGAACGGGTAGGACGAACCACTTGTTCGAACCTTGCAATTAGGCCATCACTTAGGCCCTTTTTACGCCCCGTGGTGGAGAGTTCCAGTTACTTCACACATCATACATTTGTACATTGTACCGCCGAAGCGAGTATGGTGTGGTCATTAGTAAGCTATATAAGCGTGCGTCAAAGCGTGGGGGGAAGAGTCCCCATAAAGGGTGTCCCTCGCCCTGCTCCGTCCTCGAACCATAGATACAAATCACATCATCATGACGCGGATCGGACCCACATCAAAGAGTGGGGGAAGAGTCCCCATAAAGGGTGTCCCTCGCCCTGCACCGTCCGCGATTCATTGATGCAATTCAGAGTATCATGGCACGGGATCGAACCCACGACCTCGAGTTGCCTCGACTTAGTGATAGCTGAGCGACCGCCCTAAGACGCTCGGCTACCCTGGCTCCCCCTTTATGTGAAGTAAATAAATTTGGAAATATATATATATTTTTTTTCCCCCTAACATTATTAAATATATTATATAACAATAACAATTATATTATCAACATTACATACGATTCAACAGAAAATTTAAAAACGTAGTATATAAAAAGTTCTTTTTATCTTGAAATTATTAATCTTTAATTTTTATATACCTGAATTTAATTGTAGTAAAAATAAACAAATAATTTTATAACAAAAATTGTAAAAGATCTTTTTAAATTTTAAATTGTTGTAACAATTTAATTGTTGTATATATTTTTAAAAAAACAAAAATGTTTCAGGTTTGAAAATGTCTTAAAAAGTCGACGAAATATCACCAAAAGAAAATAAATAAAATAGCAAAGCAAATGGAATAGCTTTTTTATTTTGTTTAATACCCTGGAAGACTAACACAGCAAATATTATAGGTACATGTTATTATAGAGGGGTTGATCAAATACAGGGTACATATAAAGGCTTCGTTGGGGGGACAATTCCCCTTGCCGACAGGTGCCCCCCCCCCCCCTCCCCCCTCAGGAGGGTTAAGCTTGTCTCTCCCCCTGATTAGGATCTTAGTGCTTGGTGGTCATTTGTCCCTCAACTGTTTCTGACACCTCCACGTGGTGAAGCCTGGGCAATACTCAACTAGGTCGAGTAGCGAACGTCAGGAAATAGGCCGGTTAGGAGACAAATGTTGTGCACATCTGTTCGGGCTCCGTGACGTAAGCTCCCGGTTATTCTCCTAGTCCAGTACACTACACACACTCACCAGAACAATTACACATCACACTTACACTTAACACTTGGTCACATACAGTACACACCTTAGGACCACCGTTCCTAAGAACCGCAAGGTTTTAATTGGAACCTTGAGGATTTATATCACTATTGTCATTAATCATCGGATTCTGGGGGGGTGGGGGAACTAGCGCAACCCAATCAAGAGGAGTTAACTCCAACTAAAAAAAATAAGAGAAGTTATAAGGGAAAGTAAGAATCTGAGTCTAGAGGGGTCTCGTGCGCTCACTTGGACACCGCCTATGAAGGAAGACCTGCCATCAACCAGCATCAAGGCCACCTCAATAACTCAGTGGCTTCACCCAGCTGACAAACAAGAGAAATCCCCAGTCAGAGTTCACATGGAGAAAACAAGACAGGAAGAGTTTCAAATCTTCATAAAATGCAGGGACATTGTAGAAACTATGAAAGCTGTAACATACAGACAAAAAAATGTTAACAATGAGGTCAAGAAAGGGCTTGCCCAGTTAGAAGACTCTCTGGACGTGATTATGTACTTAAGGAAGTCTTGGCTCGAAGCGGAAAAAAGCCTATAAACTAAAGCAGCAACAAATCAAATCGAGGAGCCTCAAGCAAATGAGGGAGCATCTAAGAAAAGGATACTGACAAGTCCGGCTGAGCAAGCTCCGGAGAAAAGTTGTCTCTAGAATGGAAGGTGACTGGAGCGAGGTAGTTTTCAGGAAGAAATCTCGAAGAGGGAAAATGACACGGGAAAATGTCAACGAAGAAACACCGCAAGCAGCTCAGCAAAGGCCTTCTGTGGCAAAGGCCACAGAATGCTTCAAGGAGATGCTGTTTTGGGGTGCTGAAATCGCGAAAAGAACTAGTCAAGTTGGAAAAGATACAGTGGAAAAGCTTGCTGCTTCAACGATGAGAATTATAACGAAAGCTTGCGATGCTTCCATGCCTAGGAAAAGAGCACGTCGGGGAAAGCGCCCAGTGTACTGGTGGACCTTGGACCTGCGCCACAATTGAAATAGATACGCTTGCGTAATAGGTTTCGCCGAGCAGCGCAGAGAGGGAAAGGAGCCAACGCAGAGAGCAAATATGTCGAATACAGAGCAGCTAGGAAAGAGCTTCGACGTGCCATTAACATGAGTAAAGCCGACTGCTGGAGAAAACTGGTGGACGACATGAATTTGGATCCGTGGGGTTTGGGTTACAAGCTCGTCACCAGGAAGCTTGGAGCCATGAGGACGAGTTGTGCTATGGAGTCCTCCCTGATGGAATCTATTATCAAGGGGCTGTTCCCCATCCACTCGGAGAGAGAGGCGATAGACTGGGGACACATTGAGGAAATCCCCCCGTTTACAATGGAAGAGTTAGAGCAGTCCGTCATGTCCATGAAGGCTAAGAAGGCACCAGGGCCGGACGGGATTCCCAGTGAAGTACTGAAGGAGGTCTTCCGACAGGCCCCAGACATGTTATTAGAGACCTACAACAAATGTCTTGCGGCGGGTTCATTCTGCTCACGCTGGAAGATTGAACGCCATGTCCTAGTTAGCAAGGGCAAGGGAGTCCCCCAACAGCCTTCATCGTACAGGCCACTTTGTATGCTCGACACCGCTGGAAAGGTCCTTGAAAAATTAATCAGGCTGAGGCTCAACCAGGCAATAAAGGAGGCTGGAGATTTGTCCCCGAATCAGTACGGATTTAGGTCAGGACTCTCCACGATCGATGCAATTCTAAGAGTCCCCGAAGCTATCAGAGAAGCGGAGAATTACAGCCACCACTCAAAAAGAGTAGTCCTCCTGGTGACCCTCGATGTCAAAAATTCATTCAACTCGGCCAGATGGTGCGACATGTTCCAAGCACTGCAGAATTCGTTCAAGCTTCCCAGATACTTGTTACGCATCTTAGACGACTATCTTAGAGAATGTGTCCTCGTCTATGAGACGAAGGAAGGACGGGGTAGAGTAAACATGACAGCTCCACGACAAGGATCCATTCTTGGTCAAGACCTGTGGAACACCGTCTATGATGACTTGTTACGTATTGAGAAGCTCGAGTAGCAGTCGTAGGAGCGAGAGAAAAGGGGCCGGTGGACAGCAAAAATAATAAATGATTTGCAACCATGTAAAGCCATATAAAGATGAGCAAAATAATGGGTACATATTATAGAGGGGTTGAGCAAAATAAAGGGTACATTATTATAGAGGGGTTGATCAAATACATGGTACATATAAAGGAGATGAGCAAAATAAAGGGTACATATTATAGAGGGGTTGATCAAATACAGGGTACGTATAAAGAAGATGAGCAAAATAAAGGGTACATATTATAGAGAGGTTGATCAAATACAGGGTACATATAAAGAAGATGAGCAAAATTAAGGGTACATATTATAGAGGGGTCGAGCAAATACAGGGTACATATAAAGAAGATGAGCAAAATAAAGGGTACATATTATAGAGGGGTTGATCAAATACAGGGGACATATAAAGAAGATGAGCAAAATAAAGGGTACATATTATAGAGGGGTTTTCAAATACAGGGTACATATAAAGATGAGCAAAATAATGGGTACATATTATAGAGGGGTTGATCAAATACAGGGTACATATAAAGATGAGCAAAATAATGGGTACATATTATAGAGGGGTTGATCAAATACATGGTACATATAAAGATGAGCAAAATAATGGGTACATATTATAGAGGGGTTGAGCAAAATAAAGGGTACATTATTATAGAGGGGTTGATCAAATACATGGTACATATAAAGGAGATGAGCAAAATAAAGGGTACATATTATAGAGGGGTTGATCAAATACAGGGTACGTATAAAGAAGATGAGCAAAATAAAGGGTACATATTATAGAGAGGTTGATCAAATACAGGGTACATATAAAGAAGATGAGCAAAATTAAGGGTACATATTATAGAGGGGTCGAGCAAATACAGGGTACATATAAAGAAGATGAGCAAAATAAAGGGTACATATTATAGAGGGGTTGATCAAATACAGGGGACATATAAAGAAGATGAGCAAAATAAAGGGTACATATTATAGAGGGGTTTTCAAATACAGGGTACATATAAAGATGAGCAAAATAATGGGTACATATTATAGAGGGGTTGATCAAATACAGGGTACATATAAAGATGAGCAAAATAATGAGTACATATTATAGAGGGGTTGATCAAATACATGGTACATATAAAGATGAGCAAAATAATGGGTACATATTATAGAGGGGTTGAGCAAAATAAAGGGTACATTATTATAGAGGGGTTGATCAAATACATGGTACATATAAAGGAGATGAGCAAAATAAAGGGTACATATTATAGAGGGGTTGATCAAATACAGGGTACGTATAAAGAAGATGAGCAAAATAAAGGGTACATATTATAGAGAGGTTGATCAAATACAGGGTACATATAAAGAAGATGAGCAAAATTAAGGGTACATATTATAGAGGGGTCGAGCAAATACAGGGTACATATAAAGAAGATGAGCAAAATAAAGGGTACATATTATAGAGGGGTTGATCAAATACAGGGTACATATAAAGAAGATGAGCAAAATAAAGGGTACATATTATAGAGGGGTTTTCAAATACAGGGTACATATAAAGAAGATGAGCAAAATAAAGTTACATATTATAGAGAGGTTGATCAAATACAGGGTACATATAAAGAAGATGAGCAAAATAAAGGGTACATATTATAGAGGGGTAGATCAAATACAGGGTACATATAAAGATGAGCAAAATAATGGGTACATATTATAGAGGGGTTGATCAAATACAGGGTACATATAAAGATGAGCAAAATAATGGGTACATATTATAGAGGGGTTGATCAAATACAGGGTACATATAAAGATGAGCAAAATAATGGGTACATATTATAGAGGGGTTGATCAAATACAGGGACATATAAAGATGAGCAAAATAATGGGTACATATTATAGAGGGGTTGATCAAATACTGGGTACATCATATAAAGAATATGAGCAAAACACACAGTATATATAGGAGGGGGGGGGGGATCAAATTCTCAGTATATATTATAAAGGAGATGAGCAATAGACACAGTAAGTGTAGAGGGGGGGGGGATCAAATTCAGGGTAAATATACAAGTGATGAGCAAAATATAGGGTGCACATAGAGGGGGTTAGCAAAATCCAGGGTACATAATATAAAGGAGATGTGTCAAATTCACACTACATATAGGGGTGGGGGGGAGGGGAGGCTAGAATACAGGGTACATATAAAAGAGATGAGCAAAATACCGGGTGCACATACGGGAGACCTGGGATGGTTGAAACAAAGTACGATTGAAACAACCCAATTAACGGGATTTGAAAAATTAGCGATATTTGGGAACAACCAAGGAAAAGGGACGCGGCTTCCATGGCGGAATCTGAACTTTTGGGTTTGGTGTTGTTTCGAGTTTATCATAAGGTTCTTGGATTTAATTTACCTTTATTGAATAAGAAAAAATACAACATATTAATACATACTAATATTTCATTACATCGAGTTATCTTTTTTGCTGATTTAACAATTTAATACTACATTAGGTTATCTCTCCACTAGAGAACATGGAGTCCTGAGCTGTGGAGAGAGAGTTTACACAGTTTGTTAAGTATATTACATTGTACAACAATAATTATTTTAAAAGGATTAATTAGTTATTTTACATAATTATATATTTATTTTAGTTTTAATTATATATTTATATTATTATATATTATTTTAGTTTTTATAGTTTTAGTTATTTATAGTAATGATAATGACTATATACATTTAGTTTTTACACTTTTTTTATTTTATTTTATTTCATTTATTTTATTTTTTTAGTTTATCTTAATAGCTAAAGTATATTTATAAATCTAGTGTATGTCGGCAACATATTTTCTTATTTTAGTTTTGAATAGTACCAAGGATTTTATGTTTTTAAGCTCATCAGGTAGTTGATTGAATAGTATTATTGCGCAATAGGTCCAGTGTCTTTGGGCCATAGAGGTTCTGAGAGCTGGTACTATATAATTTCCTCTGATTTGACCTCTAGTCATAATTGCATGGTCAATTCTTTTTATGTTATGTTTTTCTTCCTTAAGGTGGGTTATACATTTATAATTATACATCTGTTTAAGAGTCAGTATCGAGAGCTGCTTAAATAGTGGCTTTGAATGTTCTATTCGTTTTTTATTTAAAATTATTCTTAAAATTGCTTTTTGCTTTAAAAATATTGTTTCCTTGATAGTGTCACAAGCTGATCCCCAAGTAAGAAGTCCATACTGTATTATGGAGTCAACGATGCCATAATACAAAACTCTCAACTGTGAGATACTTAGATACATTTTTAGTTTCATGAATATAAATGTTAGCGCGCGTAATTTTGTATTCAACTTATTAATATGAGCCTTCCAATTTAAACAGTTATCGATAGTGACTCCCAAATATTTAACTGTGGAGACCCACTCAATACGTGGGCACTGGCAGTGTGGTAATTGGCAATTTTTGTTATGTACTATTAATTTTGGGATTTGAGGTAATGTACTTCTATGCAACGAGTAAGTCATTGCACATGTTTTTTTTACACTTATAGTTAATTCATTGAATTCAAACCATTGTATTATTCGTTGTAGGTCATTTTGAATAAGTGTTGCCGTTTGTATATATTGTTCAGACTCACATAGTAAAACTAGATCATCTGCAAATCCTATCAATGAAGAGTTTGTAACTATTTTAAAAATGGAGTTTATATAGATAATGAACAATAAGGGACCAAGGACAGTGCCTTGTGGAATCGAATAAGTGGATTCGATTCTGAGTGGGGGTATTGTGTTTTCGAGTCCAAAAGTAAGTATTTTTGTTTTTACTCTTTTGCTTTTTTATCTAAAAGTGAAATAGTTGTGGTTATGATAGTTTTTTTACGTAAGAACTTTGGTTATGGAAGTTCAACAGGTGTAATTCTTTTTTATCTAAATTGTTGATTTCGGAGGTTTTGACGACAACTTTTTTAAAACATGTTCTGGGTACGGTTGTAACAATGTTTACAATTATGTTACCAGCTGGCTATAAAGTCTGAAATTTTCAAATACACATTAAGCTTCATTTAAATAATTTAAATAAAATATATTTTTTTTTTACTTTCGTCAAATTATATTAGTTTTAATGTTAATTAACCTTGAACTACAAAATATATGATACAAATTACATTTAGAATATTTATTATTGTTTCATTTATCTTAAACACCTATTAGTTTGCGTATGACCAATTATTTTGCTTCATGTTCTGTGATTTTGACTAGATAAATAAGTATTTCTTACATAATTCTCTTTATTCTGTTAAGTGTTACAACTAACCCCAATAACTGTTACAACCGCCCCTGGTATGGGGTCGGTTGAAACATTTTTCCTGAATTTTTAAAATGCCTATAAATATTTTTGTAATGCAAATAATCTTACTATAACCTCATCCATTTCTAGTCTGATAAATAAAATTCAATTAAGGCCCACTGTCAAATACATTGAGGTTAAAATGTTTTTGCAGGAAGCGATTTTGTAAAAAATGTTTCAACCGTCCCCGGTCTCCCCTACAGGGGATTTTCATAGATAGAGGATTTTTAATACTCAGTAAACTTGTTGACGTTGGGTGAAACGTCAATCCAAAATTGATGTTTCACCCGACTAAATGCAACATATAACTTCCCGTGTGTATATAGTAGGTGAATAAAATGCGAAGAAGCTATGGGCCACACTAATTGGCAGTCAATTTTAAATATATTTGTTTCATGAAAACTACCCGGACAGCGACATTTTTTAAGACCCTAATTTACACCGTCATTGCATGGCTTTCACCCAAAAGTTCTTTAAGTTATAGATATCAAATTTAAAATAGATGAACGTAGTTTTCAGACCCTGCAAACACCAAATCTTTATCGATTACAGAAGCTGAGCTATAGGTGTTCAAAAATAAGCGGTTTTTTTTTTTGCCCACCCTATATAAAAGTTTCCTCCAGCTAAACAAGGAAAGAAAAAAAATTATAATGAATAATTAATTTACAATATGGTTAATTATTTTGAACTTACTTTTGTGTTGGTTAACATGGTGGAACGACGTCTGGCTGGAAGATGAATGCGAAGCCAAGTAATAAAAAACATACGCTTACCCGTCATAAAGCTACGGTAAAGCGTAGGAATTTTAAAACAGGCAACGCTTCTTTCACTTTGTCTTCTTCGAGTTCGTCTTAGTCATTAGTTTTCGTACAATTATCTTAAGCTTACCTATTACCCCTTTTATCATGTATTAGATTTTATAAATAAGATCTAATTTAAACAGAAAAAGAAGTACTACTTATATAGGAGGTGAGCAAAATACAGGGTACATATTTTAGAGGGGGTGATCAAATACATGCAACATATAGAGGGGCGGGGGATCAAATACAGGGAACATATACAAGTGATTAGCACGATACAAAGTACACATACAGGAGAGGGGATCAAATACCAGATAAATATACAAGAGTTGAGCAAAATATAGGGTACATATTATGGAGAGGTTGATAAAATACTGGGTACATATAAAGGAGATATGCAAAATACACAGTAAATATAGGGGGGGGGGGGGGAGGGAGGGGATAAAATACAGCGTAAAAACTCTAGTGATGAGCAAAATAAAGGGTGCACATAGAGGAAATTAAATTATTATGCGTTCATAAAATTATTTGATGAACCCAAAAACGCATTTTTTTTTCTTCTTTTTTCATAATGATATGCATGCACAGCTTCTTTTCTCGACTGCCCGAAAAAAGGAAAAACTCGGGTGGCGCAAGACAATTGTTGGAAGCAAGTGGCATCAACAAGTTGGCACCACCCGGGTGGTGTTACCTAGATGGCAAAGTGTGTCACTATCCAAAGGATTAAGAGCCATTAGCTCTAGCTCATCACTGGTCAATGTGGGTCACTGTAGGGTATTGTAAATACCTGTAAATTGTAATAAAGTAGTTAATATGACTCAAGTTGCACGATTTAATATCCCTTTTACAATGGAAAGGAGGGGGGGGGGGGTGGAAAGTTAAAAATAAATGCCACATTTGGCCAAAAATAAGTGGCATGTTGCCACACTTTTTTGTGCCTCATTTCGTAAAAATAAATGCTACATTTTGAAGGTCTATGGTTATTATATCTATTTGAAGACCAACAAATCAAAACGAACGTTTATTTTTATTGGAATTAATGTGGTTGCCTTAGCAACAACAAATCCATCTTCGTCGAAACACGACTCGATTGCAAATGAACCTTATGAAACATTAATGTTTAGTTTTGATAAAATTGTGGGGCTCTATTTAGATAAGTAATTATATCTATTTGAAGACCAACAAATCATTATTTTTAGGTTTTCGTAGATACTTCTAGAAACCCTTATGCCGAGGGTGATGTGAAATTTAAATCACTGGCACAACTTTTTTTACCGCAGAAAAAATATACAGAAAGTTAAAAATTAAATATACGCAATTCGCAAAAATGTGGTAAACCCAAAAATTATTATTTTTTTAATTTTTAATCGTAACAACTGGTCTCGCTACCACTCTCCCCGGCTATATTTTTCGTCCGGAAGGAAGAGTGGGTTCCTTCGGGGATTCAATCACGAAGGAGGCGAGACCAGAATGCTTTGTGATACTAGGATTAGGTTTACCTGTGATATTAGAATTAGTGTAAGCACCTTAGGCAAGTGATCTGCGGTCCATCAGTTAGTTTAGGACTGTCCTCATCACCACCTGCCCTCCGCTTATAACTTAAACAGCAACAGCAACAGCAACAGCAACAGCAATAACAACAATAACAACAACAACAGAACAATATATAAATTAAACTAATAAGTTAAACAAATAAATACAGCAGTGCTATAATATTAATACCCTATTTTAAGGGTCCGTAGGCAAAACCAAGGATCCTTATATTTTCCTGCGTGTGTCTGTCCGTCCGTCCTGTCGCCTGCTCTCACGGCTACACCTTTCGTCCGATCACTTTCAAATTTGGAATGTATTTTTTTTTCGACACCGTGAGGGGTATCATATGAAAGGGTATGTCGAGCTGATTACAAAAAAATATAATTCATTGGTTATTTAGGAACGCGGCAGCGTTCTGCCCCGCCAAGTCAAAAAGTCAAAATTTCACAAAAGCTGCCAGTGTATATATACTGTAGGTGACAAACTAGGGTTTTTGAGGGTCTACAGCGTGGAATACATACAAGCTACAGAAATAATATCATTGAAGGCCGTGTCCTGTAGATCAAAATAAAAAAAAAATGTCGAAATCGGTCAAGTAGAAGTAGAGAAAAATAGGTTTGAAAATGGTAGTTTTGATGACTTCTTTTTCTTATTCTTATTCTTCCTTCATTTTACGTTGACGCACCTACAGCCTAAACTACTGAACCGATTTTAATAAATGAGGGCTTTTTGGATTCGTCTAGGGCCCTAGTGCATTCCCCCTCCCCAACTCATCCCCTCCCCCTTCAATCAATCAACTTATTCTTACGCTGAATGTGGAGCGAGAAACCAAGCTAGCAAACAGTCTAAAATGGGTAGAAACCAAGTAAGCGTCATGTGAAGTAGTGAACCTATATTATATTATTACATATAAAAAATAATATAATATATATCATTACATATATATATATTTATATATATATATATATTAGTCCACAGGCCACCATAAGAAGTGAGTCGCTGATTGATAAAGTTTTCTTACCTTATGGAATCACTTATTTATGCCGTGTCCACCGATGAATCGGGTATATGGCAACTGGGGGCTGGGCCATTTCTTTTTTGTTGACATGTCAAACTTGCCCTTCTGCGTGAACATTGAAAAGAGATAGATAAAGTTTTGATTTTCACAGGATCGTTTAATTAAATTATTTCAAAAACAGTGGTACACGTGGCCACCGATAAGAGTGGGCCGTTTGGGGTGGCCACCGCCCCAAACATATCGCTCTGCGGGGACGTTGAAAAGAAAACGGCCCACTCGTATCGGTGGCCACCTTTACCACTGTTTTTGAAATAATTTAATTAAACGATCCTGTGAAAATCAAAACTTTATCTATCTCTTTTCAATGTTCACGCAGAAGGGCAAGTTTGACATGTCAACAAAAAAGAAATGGCCCAGCCCCCAGTTGCCATATACCCAATTCATCGGTGGACACGGCATAAATAAGTGATTCCATAAGGTAAGAAAACTTTATCAATCAGCGACTCACTTCTTATGGTGGCCTGTGGACTATATATATATATATATATATATAATAATAATAATAATAATAATAATAATAATAATAATACTAATAATAACAATAAATATAAAAATATATGTAATAATAATATATATTATTGTAACTATACCATTAGTTACTTTTAACAAATTATATACTTTATAATTATTAAGGTAGGTATAATTAAGACAATATTAAGGGGTCACTTCGTTACTTATATAAGGTCAGGATCCAGCTGGATATGTGCAAATGATAGCAACGTTAGTGAATCTAGGTGGCCAAATGCTGCTAAAAATCTTTATATGCTGCTACTATAAGAATGTTAAATTCTTTCAATGTCATAGGTCTCGTAGTTCTCCAATCTCCATAGACCTTGTCCAGCTGTTAACTTCACTTTTATTTGACTCTAATGTCTGGGAATAAACAGTTTAGAGAATCCTTCCTTAGGGACCGTACAAAAAGTCATGAAATCTGACCAAAAACCACTTGTGTGGTAAAAAAAACACCCCGCCAAGTCTGTGGTCCAAAAAAATTGTGAAATCAACTTTCTGTCCCGCCAAGTGATGTTGGCACTTTCTCCTGACCCAACACTGTCAACTTAGATATTTATCAGCTTCTTCTCCTTGGCGGTGTGAGGAAAGCCTTTTAACAGTGTTGTTGACGGCTACAATCTAATCGATGCCACAATGATCATTGCTGTAAATCTTTCCCATTATCAAAAAGCAAATAAAATAGAAATAAGTAATATACAAATTAAGCTTTCAAGGAATGGCCCTATGCAACTACTACTTTCTTTGCAGAGGATGCGTGGAATACAACCAGTTAACTTTGAGTAATACTGCAGGCACACCACCAAGGAGAAGAAGCTGATAAATATCTAAGTTGACAGTGTTGGGCCAGGAGAAAGTGCCAACATCACTTGGCGGGACAGAAAGTTGACTTCACAACTTTTTTGGACCACAGACTTGGCGGGGTGTTTTTTTTACCACACAAGTGGTTTTTGATCAGATAACTTTGATAGGGCGAGCGTAGGCGAGTTTGAAGCAGCTGTGAAACGTGCCCCCCCCCCCCCTCTATCTCGCTTATGTGAAATAATTCCTGAACATTCTTCTACCAAAAGTAAATATACCACTTTTTGGAAATTTCGAAAAAAATATTTTATTTTATATTGACAAAATACGTTTTTTTTAAATTATGGTCTTTTCAATGTATTTTTATGGTTGTAGTCCGGTTCAATGGCAAAAACATACTTTATCGGAAGTTTGTTCATGTGTTTTAAGAATATCAGACCCATAGGATAGTTCAAAGTAAGCTTTTTAGCATTTTAAAAAACACCATCAATAGGGTACTACTTAAACTTTACAGTGTGGCCTACGGACCCTCGCTGTGTGTTGACAAGCACACACTTGACCTGTTTATTATCAATACAACATTCTACATCAACTATACATTCACCTTATATATATATATATATACCTATATATATAATTAGAGGGTTTTTTTTGCAGAGGTTGCATTCTATAGGGTTCGAGATACTGTTCGAGAGCTACATAAAATATAGGACCTAACAAGTGAAATTTGGCAATTCTCTAAGTGAACCATTGAATGTTACCTTTGGTTCAGGGGGCAGTGATGGCCCCTTTCTGATCTATATCATCCAAATGTTAAACTTGAAAATATATACTCGGAAATAATTTTCTTCGTTGATGATACATTGGTATATTTCAGAGGAGCCACGTGGGAACAGTGTTTCAGAATGCTTCTTTGGGAATGACTAAAATAAAGCAATGGTTTAACGACAGCCTTCTTACTCTAAATCTAACTAAGACTAAATACATGTGCTTTTCACTTGACTCCCGGGGACAACCGACTAATGACTTACAATTAAAAATACACAAGCATCAATGTGCAGAACAATACAATACAAACTGTACTTGTACCGAAACAATATGTAGAATAAACTCGATTAAGTACTTAAGGGTAATAGTAGAAAATAATTTAAATTGGAAAGAACATATAAACGGGATGGTGAAGCGAATCCGAAAAACCATTTACAGCTTTATTAGAATCAGAGATATTGCCGATAAATCAACATTGATATTAATTTATCATGCCCTTGTAGAATCCGTATTAAATTATTGTACCTATATTGGCTTGGGGAATGGGTTCCCCAACTAGTTAAGAACCTGCTAATATAATCCAGAAAACCTTTTTTAAAACTTGCTCTAAAAAAAATAAAACCTAGCGATATTGATCCCAACTAATTTTTTCTGAATTTAATGTATTACCAGTTACATTACTGTGTGATAAATCTATTTTATTTCATTTTTACAATACGAACTTATCTAAATTATACCATGACTACTTGACAAGATCACAGATACAAAATACTTATACAACTCCACTCTGCCGCACTACTGCAAAACAAAGACACGCTATGTACACTACCTCAACTATTCAACAGACTTCAAGCCTATCTTAAAAATATTCATAATTTTAACACATTCAAAAAAATAATCAAAGAATATTTATTAAATCAGATATAATTAATATAAATATATCGTGGGCTTGGTGGGGAAACTCATTAAGTCAAAAAATAACATTTTTGGCAATTTCGATTTTTAGTTTTTTTTCTTACTACCTCTTTTTTAAATTGACAAAAAAAAGTAGGTATAATCTAAATACGTTTTGATTTTTTTTTACATGATAGCTAAACTAATATAAAGTTGAGAAATGTTTTTAAAAACTAACAATTTAAAAGAGCAAAATTAATTAAATGTTTTAATAAAATGTATTACCTTCTAATTATTGACTTAGTGAGTTTTTTTGAAAAAAGTAAATGAGCCACCAACGACTTAATCCTCTACTTTTCATCTACTCAAGAACGAATTCTTGAGCTGATGACAATAATATAGTTACTAAAAGGCGTAGAGTGTCAATAATAAAGACTACATTAGTTAACTTAGGCATAAAATTATTATTTTTAATAATACAGTAATATTTTTAATAATTCAATAATACAGAAAACAAATATTACACAAGATAAAAAGGAATGGTTCCAAATAATAAAAAACTTATAACACGGCACATAATAATAATTATTATTATTAATTTGCTATCGATTCGCTAAATAACGACAATACAAATTACACCATTATCTGAGATAATCAAGGAATTTTAAAAAAGATGATGTCTCTATTTAACTCAAAGAAAATAGATCATATAAGGATGCACATTTTTAATAAGCTATATATTATACCACAACATAAAACAATTGATTTTCTGTGGATTAAATTTCACCAGGGAATATATCTGGCAATGAAATGGCCGACAAATTAGCCAAAGAACCTACAATAATAGAACTTGACACGAAAGTTTTTAATACCGATATAAAATCTTTACTCAAATACGGCATGAAAAATAAATGAAATAGTTACTATAGAGAAAATAAAGGTTCTAATAATAATAAATACAACCCTGACATAATTAAAACACCATGGTTTTGGAAATATAATATAAATCGATGTGATATAATTAAAATCAATAGAATGAGGAGTTTTCACAGTATATAATATACAATATACCTATACAATTGGATTAAGCGATTCACCTATTTTTTTAAGTGCCCTAGAAAAGAAGAGAATACCCAACACATTCTCACTGAATATACTGCAAATATAGAAGAAAGAAAAAACTTATATTCTCAAATAAACATAGAAGAAGATGCCTCCATAACAATAAAGAAATTAGAAATATTATTCTCAAAAAAAAAAAAAAATTACAGTAGACTATAAAATTCACAAAAGACAATAATTCTAAACCATATTCATATACTGCACCTAATAATTAAAATTTATAAATGCGAAATGTGAGGTTTTCAAACCACATCTGGAAGGACTCGAGTCCGGCCAACCTGATTTGAGTTTTCTGCGGTTTCCTCAAAGCAAATGCTGGGTCGGCTTCACAAAATACGGCCGCAGCCGCATTAGCAACAAAATGACCTTGAAATTTGTTATTACCCACGTTAACCAATGCAAATCATTATTTAAAATGGCTGCAGTTCCCCATTACTATTGTAAACCTTTGCCAAAAAAAAAAAAAATAATAAATAAAAAGTAAGTTGCAATATTAATTACTTACTTAGTAGGATCCTCTTCTAGCTTGCGGTGCGAGGTGGACCAAAACGTTTGGCAGCCTCTCTGTCCATAGACAAGGTACGGGCACGTTGTAGAAACATTCCTCTGTGAGCCAGGGAGGATGTAATGATGTCCATCCAGGCTGTCCTCTTTCTCCCTCTGGGTCCTTTCTCTTCACACCTGGCTTCAAGGGCAAGTCTTTTTGTAAAATATGTTTGATAAGGTAGAAATATATGATATTATTATTATAATATATATATATATATATATATATATATATATATATATATATATATATATATATATATATATTTATATATATATATATATTTATATATATATATATATATATATATATATATATATATATATATATATATATATATATATATATATATATATATATTACACAGTTTGTGAGAGACACCAAGGGATGTGCCACGCAAGCGTGACACATAGGAACTGTTCCGTTGTAGAATTGAAGGCGTTCCTCTGGACCTATACCAGATCAAGAAGATTAGATATAAGACTTATCAGAGACGAGCGTGCTCTCATACCGCCATACTTGCTTGGCTGGCAAAACACAACAGCAATAGAATACCGTGTTTTGCACACTGCAATAGGCTACACAGTTTGTGAGAGACACCAAGGGATGTGCCACGCAAGCGTGACACATAGGAACTGTTCCGTTGTAGAATTGAAGGCGTTCCTCATGTCCTACGTGAATTGATGTACCACTCTTTAGATTGGTGACTGTGGTCTTCTGCGTATCTGACTGCTTCTGGTAACTGGTTACAACCATCCAAACCCTCGTTCCAGTTCCACGACAGGTTTGGATAGCTGCCACCAGTCAACAAAAGAACAACTATCAGGGATTTTATGAGAGAAGCACTTGCAAGATTTGGTTTGGAAGAACTTGAGAGCAGAGAGCTACGTCTTAGTGAGATACTTCTTGTCTTCTTGTTGTTATTATCCAGGCCTACTCATAAACAACCTCAGATAATAGGTGTAAAATCCGAATAATAATATTAATATAATGCTACCGCGGGTTTCCGCAAGCCAAGCGAATTTCCGTTGGAAATTTGTAGTTCAATGTTGTGCAGTTTAAACTTCCTTCATAACTACTACAATTGTGTGGATTGTTTTAAGTTAAGAAAATGTTTAAGAAATACTTTAGTTAGATTAGGGTTTTAATAATAATGCTTAGTTAAACATAATAGTAGTAGTTTCAAAGAGGTTTAAACTGCACAACATTGAACTATAAATTTCTAATGGAAATTCGCTTGGCTTGCGGAAACCCGCGGTTGGATTATTTCAAAACTTTGGTGCAAGTTTTATTTTGATACGTCAATTCGTTCAAGAGCTATCGTGCTCACAAGAAATCCGCAAAAAATTGTTCTTATTACTACTATTATTAATATAAAATTATCATTCGAATCGCTATGGTACTCATTTTTTGGATTCAGGATCTTAAAAAAGATATGAAGCGATGCCTCACTTAATTTTTTGTATTTTTTTAAATCTTTGCTGACTCATCAGGAGGGGTTAATGACGTTATAAAGATCCCATTTTTTTAGGGGATCCTCATCTCAACGAGCTTGATTTTTCGGTGCAAGTTTATTTTGATACGTCAATTCGTTCGAGAGCTATCGTGCTCACAAGAAAGCCGCTAGAAATACATATATATATATATATATATATATATATATATATATATATATATATATATATATATATATATATACATATACATATATATATATATATATATATATATATATATATATATATATATATATATAAAAAGTTTTGTAAAACCTATTTTTTCGTGATCAGGGACCCATGAAACGTATTTTGGCCACAATCCCAGCTCAAACTCCCGCCATTCCAGTGGCTCCAGTGAATTAATTGTAAACAATATTCATATACTGCAACTAATAAGTACAAATTTATAAATCCGACAGACATTTTTATGTGACCATAAAAATACATTTTTATATGACATTTTTATATGACCAAATTTATAGACCGACAGACAGACACGGGACCAAAAATGTTCCCTGATGCCTGAAACGGATTTCTGACTTGGAATTTTTGAAATCGGAGATATAACATTTTTTCGTTCTTCAGAACGATCACATTGCTTCCGTTACCTTTTCGGCAAGCTTGGAAGCAAAATAATAAACATAAAATATAAATACTGTAAACAATATTTATTTTCAACAAAACCATTTGAGATTTTAAATTTACAAATATTTTATACAACAATGTTAGAAACTCTTGTGCTTTCAAGACAATATTTATGGCCTAAAAATGCATTAAAACGCTATATCACAGGGTATATATTTTTGAAAACGTCCCCCCGGACCCCCCTTTCAACTGAGGGTATTCAATTCCGCCCATACCCCCCGGTACTGTTGTCTTCGAAAACTTATGACCCCACCCAAAATAAATTCCTGTATCCGCCCCTGTCTATCAAGTTGAAATTTTACATGCCTCTTTCCATTGAGATTTAGATGGTGTATATGAAGTTTTATTAAAACCATTACGTTAGAACGTAAGACATCGGTAAAAAGGTTGTTTTCTCTATTTTAAACGTTTAGGCCAGCTTTAATAGTTTTAGCGATCTGTATAAATTCATAGCGGTGCCGTTGTTGGTTTTACTAAAAAATGTTTGTCTCATCGAAAAGGTGATGATAGAATTTTTTCCCGTCCTGAAATTCCAATTTTAAATTTGAAGCTCACGTTTACGAACTTAGCCTGAGCATTAGTAAAAGCATCATGTATACCAAATTTCAACTAAATCGGTCAACTTTTACTTACCGTCGGACACGTCAACGTAAACGTTAGACACAGACAAATCGCCGGCTTCTGTACGATTAAGTTATAGTTATTTATATAACTAGGCAGCAAAATGGAATTTTACTGACAGGTGATTAGATTAGACTCCGAGCCGAAGGCGAGGACAGGCTTCGATAATTAACCGACTTGACTGTCGAGGCGAAGACGAGGCAGGCAATGAATAAACGAGGCAGAAATGTTTCCTTTGCTGCCTTGTAGCATACATTTTATCTACGGGCGGCAGAAAAATGAAATTGCTAACATATCGTCTTTATTAATATAACATAGTTAATTACTATGTTATATTAATAAGATAATATCATACGTATTAACTAAAATTAATGTTCATAAAGAAATCAAATAAGAAGCTTTGGAGTAATAACAATATGTGAATAGCAAACTGAATCTATAACAACAAAATACAAAACACACGTTAATAGTTCACAAAACTTCTGAATGAATAATGCACGCAATATAAACTATTTATTTATATTTTTACTAAAAGTATTAAATATATATTCTATTGCTTAGAGTAAAAGAAGTAAATAGAATAAATCAAGAATGGTAGCTAGTCTAATCTAGAATGACTTCAGTAATTGTTTTGAACCTATTCATGTTCAAGTAAATAATAAAATAATCCCTAACCTCTTTTAACAAAAAAATGAAATTCTTGAGAAATGGCCATCTACTCAAAGGTACTCAAATATCAATAAGCCCTGATTATGATAAACCAACATAAAGAAAGGTTCATATTAGTCACCATAGATACAAAACTCATGCTCGATGGTGAGCTTATATCTAAATTGGATAAAGTAAATATTACAAACTGCAAAATGCCAATTATAAAATGGATAAATGGGGTACCCGGATGCGGTAAGTCGCGATATATTGTGAAAAATCATAAACCCGGTCAAGACCTAGTATTAACACAAACTAGAGCTAACCTCAAAGATATAAGAGATTCTGTAGAAAAAGAAAATAAAATTATTGATAGAAATAGGTTGAGCATTGATTATAGAACTATATCATCATACATAATAAATGGCTCTGATAAAAAATACGATAGAATATTTATTGATGAAGCTCTTCTCATGCACGCTGGTTATGTTGGATTTGTCGCTGCGCTGGCCCACGCAACGGAAGTTATTCTTCTAGGAGATGCAAATCAAATTCCTTACATAGAAAGATCTCCCCTAGTTCCAAAGTGGTCCAATATTACAAAATTTTGCACCCCCTATCAGACCCTATCTACTTCAACAAGATGCCCGTTGGATGTATGCTGCCTCCTGTCCTCATTCTACAAAGACATAAAAACAACTAATCTGAAGGTGCGCTCTATCAAACCAGCTATATCCGATGGAAGATTCTATCAACTTAAATCAGAGACACTCTTATTAACGTTCACACAAGCTGAAAAAAATATGCTAATCCAATGTTTAGAAAACAAATGCGATAAAAAAATAAAAATTCATACCATACACGAGGCACAAGGTTTAACATCCAAAAGGGTAGTACTAGTTTGGATTAATATTAGACATTTAGATATATATAATAGCATCCCACATGTAGTTGTAGCTATCAGCAGACACACCCATAGCTTCCAGTACTTAACCACAGGTGAACCAGATTTAATTAATTTTCTTATCAATAAAATACATAATATAAATGACGAAACTATAAACGAATACAAACAAAAACATGCTACGAACCAATGAATGGATAACATTGACATGTTAGATAATTTAGCGAATGAACATAAAAACATGGAATTCAATAACATAAATCAAGTTAACCAAAAATTATTTTCCAATAGTCATGATATATACTTAATACACCAAAACATAAGGAGCATAAAAGCAAATTACGACGACCTATGTCTACTCATATCTCAACTAAAACACAAACCGATAATAATAGTAGCAAGCGAGACATGGTCTCGAAATATCCCCAAATCATTAATTGAAATACCCGGTTATCAAGTTATTACTTCTAACTATAACTTTAATCAAGCAAGTGGGCTAGCAATATACTTACAGTAGAACTGATTGAGACTAAGGAAGTAATAATGATAGACACAAATTGTCTGCATATTTGTGTAAATGTAGGTTTTCCGTTAGAAATAGTAGCTATATATAGATCACCCAATGGGACGCCGGAACTATTTCTAGAGGAAATATGTAGTGTATTAGGACAAATAAAAAATAAGAAATGCATACTGGTTGGAGACATTAATATAAATATTCTCGACAATTGTGAAGGGCTTAGTAAAGTAGCAAATGATTACTGTGAAATTATGTGTTCAAATAATTTACAACCAGTAATATCGACTCCTACAAGAATACAACGAGAATCTAAAACCCTGATTGATCATATCTATTGCAATAAACTTATTTACAAACAGGCACAGGGAGCAACGCTAGATTCAAATATTACAGACCATTTCACAACCATGGTCCGATTAAACCGTATTAAAGAAGCACACCTACCGGACATGGACAATGAAATATCGGACTCAATCAAAATCGTTACAGACTTTGAAAAACTCAAAATACTTATTGAAGAAGAAACATGGGAAGAAGTTATAGGAAATACAGATGTAAACTTAAGTACAAATAACTTCATTGATAAATTGCGATATTTTATAGAAAATTCTTCAGTACATAAGACACTTAGACCAGAAAAAGGAAAATTCCGCATACTGAAACCATGGATCACTAGAGGTATCCTAGTATCTATCAGGCGTAGAGACAAGTTAAAACAGAAAACCAAGAAACAACCATTTAATTTAAAATTACAAGGGTATTTAAAAAAATACACAACTAAACTAAAACACATTAAAAACAAAGCAAAAAATGACTACTTTAGTATGAAAATTAAGAGAAATAATTGTATCAGAAATATTTGGAACACTATAAATGAAGCGGTAAACAACAAAAAAAAACCACCAACTTCTATTAAAACCTTACAATATGGCAGCGATACATGTGATGCGACTTTGGAACCAACTAGAGCTTCAAACATTCTAGGTGAATTTTTTAGTACTGTCGGGGAAAATATGGCTAAATCGATTGATAGCAAAGACGTTAGAGAGGAAAAATGTGACAGAAAGCAATGTAATGAAATGAAATGGACGTGGTGTGGAGTTAATGAAAAGGATATTTTAGAAGCAATAGCTGAATTACGCGGAGGATCAGGGCCTGGATATGATGGTATAACAGTTTCTGTTATTAAGAAACATATGAAACAATTACTAAAGCCAATACTGCATATAACTAAACTTAGCCTGAGTACAGGAGTCTTCCCCACAGCATTAAACATCTCTTTAATAACCCCAATTCATAAAGCAGGTAGCAAAAGCAACCCTTCTAATTACCGACCAATCTCTCTCCTCTCTAACATATCAAAAATATTGGAAAAAATTGTTAAAAAAAAATTTACAACATTTTTGAATGAAAATCAGAAATTATACAGTAAACAATTTGGTTTTAAGAAAAATCTAAGCACAGATGACGCCATATCAGAATTCATCATAAAAGCAATAGAGAAACTGGATGACAAAAAAAAGGTTTTAGCTATATTTATTGATTTAGCAAAAGCCTTTGACTCAATAAGCCATAGCAAATTAATTAAGAAATTAAAAAATATTGGTGTTGAAGGAAAAATGCTGCAGTGGTTCAGGACATATCTTGACAACAGAGAACAGCGAGTGATAGTAAATGGTGTTGTTAGTGATTCTTTTTCATCAGAATATTCTATCCCTCAAGGTACAGTCTTGGGTCCTACATTATTTAATATTTATATAAATGATATACAAGACGTACGCGTAGATGGTGACATAATTTGTTTTGCGGATGACACTGTTCTAATATGTTGGGGAGATTCATGGGATAATGTCAGCCTAAAAGCAGAAAATAATATAAATAAATTATATGAATGGTTTTGCGTAAATTTATTATCTTTAAATGTAAGCAAAACTAAAGCTTTAACGCTTTCATTGAACTTATCCGGACAGCCAAAAAATTCACCAAAAATCAGTCTTCACACAAAAACCTGCAACACCTCTTACCCAAATATATGCCAATGCCCAAAAATAGAAATAAGATGTTCTGTAAAATATTTAGGAATTATAGTAGACTCAACACTTAGCTGGAAACCTCAGATAGCTCTCCTTACAAAAAGACTTAGGCAATTAATGTATATATTTGTAACAACTAGAGGCTTTCTAAATGTAGATCAACTTAAAATGCTTTATTATGCTTTGGTTGAATCTTTACTCAGATATGGAATCATAGCATGGGGAGCTGCCCCCTATACCACACTTGTCCCCCTGTTAAGAGCCCAGAAATCAATAATACGAATAATATTCCATAAAGATAGACTAGAACCTACACATTATCTCTTTAAAGAACATTTTTTATTAAAATTAGATAAACTATACCAACTAGCTGCAATAATTAAGCTATGCAATAAAACACATAACATACCAATATTTAAACATGATCATATTACAAGATCCAATAATAAACAAAAATACGAAATACCAAAATATAAAACAACAACAGCTCAAAGATACTGGAAATATACCAGTGTTTCCATGTACAACAATCTACCCGAAAATATCACTAATTACACAAACTCAGCCAAACTCTTCAAAAATAAAATTAAACATTATATAATCCATTATCTGGAATAAAAAAAAAAAAAAAAAAAAAAAATTAATAATAAAATAAAAATAATACAATAAATATATCAACTGCAAATAACATACTAGTTAGTTAAATATAAAAAATAAAAATAATTAATAATGAAAGAACAATATGATTTTCTATAAACTAAACATATTGAGAATTATTTATCTACTCCTTCTTACAACACAGGCTTTTATTTATTTATTTATTTATTTTATTTAAAACATTTTACCAATTCACATAAAATAATTATAAATTACACTTGCTTACATAAATAATTAGAATATAACAAATTAATATAAAGATCCAAAAGCCTCCAAGAAGGAAAACCTTGAAACAGGAGGCCCGAGTTCACATATTAAATATATAATATAATAATCTTTGTTATAAAATACAGTTTCATTTTATTTAATCTATTTATCTTAATTGTTTAAGTTTATTAATCAATTAATTAATTAATTTATTTATTTTAAATACAATCACCTAGAGTTGAGGTTATAAATAAAAATAATATAATTTTAAACATGATTTTTAGGTTAGTAATCAAAAGTAAAACAAAGGTTAGTAAATCAAATAAGTATATAAAAATACTAAACTATAATAAACACTTAACTATAAAAAGTATATGGAAAAACCCAAAAGTACATACATAATACATAAACGCACCTAAATCATATAAATGCTATATTTCTTGTGATTCTACCGTTTGTAGCCAATTTTTTACTTCTTTTTTAAACTTATTATAGTATTTTATATCTACTATGTTCCTAGTGTATTCTGGCAAAAGATTATATAAATTTGGTGCGATAACACTGGCATGCCTCTGTAGTAAGTTTGTATTGCAGGTAATATTTGTTACTTTTTTATTAATTTTACTTCGAGTTTCATAGTTATGATTTATATGTTGTTTGTCATTTTTGAAATAATTTAGTAGCACTGATTTCTTAAATAATTGTGATATTTTGAAAACAGGAAAGTCTGAAAATAATTGATTTGTCGGGTATAATATTGTTGTTGTGTAATATTGTTGTTTTGTCTTACCGTAAGAAGTAACCATGTTACAAATGTAATTTAAGCTATACATATGTATTTAATTACAAATGTTTTAATGTATTGTTTATTTATTTTTATAATGTTATATTCTTAAAATAAAATGGTTCTTAAAAATAAAAAAAAAAAATAAAAAATAAAAAAAGATCGCAACTAAAGAGGATTCGCGATATTATAAAACAAGAAAGCAAAGGAAATGATAGAATTAAAATTTTGAATTCAGGGTTACTCCTTAATGACCAGTTCATACAATATTCTCAATTAAAACTCAAATATGGAATTATCCCAGACAAATATCCTAATTTACAAGTTCAGGAAGACAAGCAAGCTGAAATAATGCCAATTGAAAATGTACATGAAGGACTACAAAAAAAATTGGAGCAACCACTCGAGGAAAACAACCGTAACACTGAAGAGACTGCCGCTTCCATACAACCATTAGCGCCGTTGGAGGAAAACAAAAACAAAAAAAGAAAAACTAGGGATGGAAGACCAAACGAGGAGACTGAATTAACTAAGACTTTCTGCCACCCCGATAAAAACTGGATCCAAAGCAAAGTTGATGCCTTTCGATACTCAACTAAGCAAACCCCTACTACTCAAGAATGACTTAGCCAAAGGAGAACAAATACTCAACTCGCTAATAATAATTTCCATAATATGATATTCTGGAATATCCAGGGCTTCCAAAATATATATATTTTACCAAATGCTGATATTAGTATTATTGGTAAGACTTACATTTTCGGTCTAACTGAAACATGGCTCCTCCAAACCATAGACACCACACACTTGTTTCCAAATCATACAACAGTGCAGATGGAGGCACAGAAAACATGTCATAAAGGGCGGGGTAGTGGAGGTCTCATGCTAGGTATACATAAAAATATAACACTTTCTGAAGTTTTGGCTAAGACTTCTAACTGGATTTTCGTGAAGGTAAACATAGAAAAATACAGTTTTGTTATTGGCTTAACCTACCTATCTCCTAAACTGGATTTTAATATAGCACTTGAGGAACTGCATATGTGTCTGAATAATATTACTATTAAGTATCCTAGCTGTAAACTAATCTTGGGTGGAGACATGAATTCACGCATTGGGGATCTTAATCAACACACAGATGAATATCTCCTGGGATCACCACTAAGGCCGAGAAGGGCAACAGCTGATAATTTCTACAATGTTAGAGGCAAACTACTATGTGAATTGCTTGAAAGTTATGGATTAATACATTTAAATGGACGTACCGTAAGTGATTATCCTGCACACTATACTTATGCCTCTCATCTTGGAAAATCTATCATTGATTTAGTATGGGTAAGTGACTCTTCTCTCTATTACATACGTGACCTAAAAATTTGCCCAGATACAGGTCTTTCTGATCATTTAATATGCCTCCTAACTTTAAACGTATTACACCTACAACCTGGCTCCATCTCTAAGACAGGTCACCGAGAAATTTTTAAGTGGAATACAGTGATCTTTCAATATCATTTAACCAAATAGTAGAAAAATTATTGACTGCTGAATTTGGTAATTTAGATTATAATAATGATGACCCAGAGATTGAATATTGCAGTTTGGTTCAAATCCTAAAAACAGCTGGTAAAAACAATAGAATGCTTTATGTTCAGGGAGGGCCTAAATATTTAAATGTAAAAAAAATGTTTGGTTCAACCAAGAATGCAAACTGAAAAAGTCAAATATGAGACGTCAAGAATTTAGATGGAAGAAGAATCGTAAAGATGAAAAGCTGCTGCACCTCTATTTAACCAGTAAAAAGGAATATAAATCAACTATAAAATCAACCAAGCGGAACTATCACCAAGAAACATTAAAAGCATTACAAAATGTTAAGGACTCCTCCATCTTCTGGAAGACAGTAAAAAAATTCTACCCAAAAACCTATCAAAATTGCCCTGTAACAATCAACGACTGGGAAAGATATCTTGAGAAGATGTACCCGGAAGATCAACTAATGCTTAATTCACCCACTAATGTGTTAGACTTTCATAACAATTTGCTGGATCGAACTATTTCTTTTGAAGAACTACAGCAAACACTTAGTAAAATCAATAACAACAGGAGAGGACGGTCTACCTAATGAAGTGTATAAACATATGAGAACAGAGGTAAAACAACATATTCTTAAGATATTTAATTTAGTTTTAGATAAAGAAAACCCACCAGTATCTTGGTCAAAAATAGTCATGAAAATGATTTATAAAAAAAATGATAGAACTGACCCATTTAATTACCGCCCAATTTCTTTGGTTAATACCCTAACTAAAATCTTTACCCAAATTCTGTGTCGTAGAATCCAAGATTGGGTTGAAGATAACAAACTACTCTGCGAGGCACAAGCTGGGTTCAGAAAAAGGCGTAGCTGCCAAGACAATATATTTACCCTACAAAGCTTAATACAAAATAAATTTAAATCAAAGGGGCAGTACTTATATGTATCTTTTGTAGACTTCTCACAAGCTTTTGATGCAGTAAATCATTCTCGTCTATGGCATAAATGTAAAAATTTTGGACTCTCAACTAAAATCATTAATATTTTAAAAAACATTTATGAAAACGCTACAACTACTATAAGCTGTGATGAAGGTAAAACTAAAACATTTAAGATCACTAAAGGGCTCCTCCAAGGTGAATCTGTCAGTCCAGTTTTGTTTACAATATTTGTTAATGACCTGGAGAACTTCTACCGACAACATCAGCACTATGGAGTCAGTATAGACTCTAAGAATGACATCATCCTACTAATGTTTGCTGACGATATTCTTCTGCTGGCTAACTCCCATATTGAATTGCAAAAAAAAAATTACATTACTCAAACAATACTGCGATACTAATTTTCTAAAAGTAAATATAAAAAAAACAAAAGTTGTAATATTCCATAAGAGCCCCAACCAGAAAAACCACAAGCCTTTCTATTATGGCGATGAAAAGTTAGAGACTGTAAAGCATTACACCTTGGCATCACTTTTACCAGTACAGGATCCTTCAGCACGGCTTCAGATATGTTTATTGCTAAAGCTACACAAGCAACTGGAGTAGTTCGACAAACTTTAGCTGCCAGCCGGACAAACTCATGGGAGGCAATATTTAAATTATTTCAGTCGACAGTATTAACCACTCTCTTGTACTCTTCAGAAATATGGGCTCCCAGGTTCTTTGAGAAAGTAGAAACAGTCCAAACTAAATTTTTGAAGTCAATTTTAAAACTTCCATGGAATACACCTGGTTATATGGTACGGGTGGAAACTAATTGCCCACACTTGTCTACTCTAATATTTAAAAGAATGTTAAATTGGTGGTTGAAATTGTTAGACATGCCTGATGATAGGTACCCAAGGATGTGCTTTAACAGGCTTGCTCACTTAAATAATAATGCTGTGCATAATTCTAATAACTGGGCGACTCAGTTAAAGCTTCTCCTCTGCTCAATTGATGAGGGAGATATTTTTTACTGTCAAGACTCTGTACAAATTCGCCATAAGTATAATTCTCTGGTAAGTAAGCTTCAAGATAAATGTAAAAAAGAGGATCTAGAAAGAATTAGTACTAGCAGTTATAGTGTGGTATATAAAGAAATATATGGCTTTATATGTATACATCTACAGAATTGAGGGAGATTTCTGCAAGTCTTGCGAAGGAGAAGAGCCAGAAACATTATTCCACTTTGTCATCTCTTGTACTGGATATGACTTTATCAGATGTAAATACCTTTCTGAATATCTAAAGGACCCAACCACATTTTCTACAGTTCTACATGGTAACACTTCATCTCAAGTAAATAACTTGTCCACCTATATTAGGGAAGCGTTGCATCTGAGAAGTCAAAGAGTAGGCTATTCTGTCATCTTTTAATTATTTTCATGCTGTTATAATGTAATACTTACTTTTTTACTCTTCAAACTAATAATAGCTATAAATTTGTTAACCAATTTATTTAACCCTCTGTTAAAAAGAAAAACGGAATCTTTGTAAGGGCAATTGCCCAAAGACAAAAAAAACCAAGAATGGTAGCTAGTCTAATCTAGAATGACTTCAGTAATAATAATAATATGGATGTTGAATGTTTACATGACGCTGCAGTGTGGCCAGTGACTCCACTATTTTTAACAGAAAATTTGTTACAGAATTAACAAATGTAAACAAATTATTTTAATATTAAAACTATAATATATATTGAACTATAATATATTTGACATGCTTATTATTCGCAAACCTGACAACTCTATTATAACTGATTGGTACCGCAAGCCACAAAATTCAGGAAGAGTTCTAAATTATTTCTCTCACCATCCTTACACTCAAAAATTTAACTTTGCTAGATCTCTCCTTCGCCGAATTCTCACCCTCAGTGATCATTCTTTCCATGACAAAAATATTGGTCAATTTAAACATAATCTCAAACAGAACAATTATCCTAAAAACATTATTAATCTGATTATTAACACTAGAAACAATGTCAACTCTCCAGTCCCTGATACCCCCCTTGTAAATACGTCCACCAAATTTTGCTCACTTACTTATGTCAAAGGTCTTTCTGACAAGGTCAAAAAAATATTACAATCCCCCACAACTAAAATTTCTTTCAAACCCACTAACACCGTCAAAACACTATTCTCCAGACTGAAAGACCCAACTCCCCTTAAAGATAAATCTGATGTCATATATAAAATTAATTGTTTAGATTGTGACTCATCCTATATAGGTCAAACTTGCCAATTCCTACATAGAAGATTATATCAACATGAATACAGCCTTAGACCCAACTATCCCAATCCTACTGCCCTTACCAACCATTTTCATTCTACTAGTCACAAATTTGATTTTATTAATCCCACAATCTTAGCTCAAGAACCTAATCACCGGCGACGAAATGTTCTTGAAATGTATTACATATCTAAAACTAACAACACTGTTAACTTCAGAACTGACACCAATAACCTAAGCAGCTGTTACCATAATATTATCACTAATTTTTGATTGTATTTTAATTTTCTTGTTCAATTACCTTCTAGTCAAACTCTACAACTTTTTTGGTATATTATTCCATTGCTTTTGTTTATCTTTTCAGTCAAAGTTTATTTTTCTTAGTCTTGTCTCACTGTTAATTTATGTTTTTCGAATTATTATTTAGTTCAGTGCAATATTTATGATTTGTTTTTTGTGATATTAGTTGTTTAAGTCTAGTTTGTAATATAAAATGTAGCCTCTTTCCTTTACCTGGATCCACCACCCTTTACACCTGGCCTTTCTTTTACTGTTAATCCTCTCACGTCCTTCTTGCCTCCCACCTTCAATCCTTTCTAACTCCTCTATTTACTCTATCATTTCTTGACCAGTCCTATTCCTAACGTCAACATGTATATACTTTAAATTCAGTATATTTTTGTTTTTTTATCTGTAGTTATACCCTGACGATGTGTACAAATTACACGAAACTAGTTGGTCAAACTATGTAGTTTTTTTATTTAAACCGTACCTCACTAATTTTAAGGATAATTCATAATTTAACGGTTGCTAAATTTATACATCTTACTATAATATATAATTTTATATGGTAGAGATAATAGTATATAAACTGTTATTGCCAACATTATAACAGTAAAATTTTTCCTCATTTTACCGCCTAGGCAGTAAAATCACATTTTTTTGTCCGAAATCAGTTCAATAATGCCTCATTTTGCTGCCGCAAGTAGATAAAAATTATTAAGTGTAAAATTGTAATAGTTGCACATTCTTTTTCTACACTTCAAGACCTTTAATTTAATGTTTACCTTGCCATGGTGACTAAAAACGTTTTTGTAGTCGCCAGCTATATTGGCCGCCATCTTGAAGATATTAGGTATGAAATTTTAATAGTTTCATTTTTTTTCTATATTTCAAGACCTTTAATTTGATATATAACATGTCATGGTGTCTAAAACATTTTTTTCATCTTGAAAATATTAAGTGTGAAAAATCGAAAAAGTGTCCACTTGACACAAATGCCGAGATGCACCTGAGTGCCGAATTTTTCGTTCCTAGCTATAGTAGTTTATTAATAGAAAAAAGCTACGCACAGACAGAGCCAGAGCCGTTATATTATCTAGGTTTCTTTTTGTACTTTGTGCAGAAGCTTAAAAGGAAATAAAATCACCATCTATGTAAAGAAATGTATAGTATTGCATCTAATGTACAAACATATGCATTTAATAGTTAAATGTGCAAAACATAAAAATACGAGCTCTATAAATAAGTATCATTGGTTCACAGGACAATATAAAATTTTTACAAAATAAACCTTACAAATATAAAATAAACAGGTCAAGTGTGTGCTAGTTAGCACACAGCGATGGTCCGTAGGCCACACTGTATAGTTGAAGTAATACCCTATTGATGGTGTTTTTTAAAATGCTAAAAAGCTTACTTTGAACTATCCTATGGGTCTGATATTCTCAAAATACATAAACAAACTTCTGATAAAGTATTTTTTTGCCACAGAACCGGACTACAACCATATAAATACATCTAAAAGACCATAATTATGAAAAAAAAACGTATTTTGTCAATAAAAAATAAAATTATATTTATTTCGAAATTTCCAAAAAGTGGTATCTTTACTTTTGGTTGAAGAACGAATAAAGCCATAGAGCTGGTTTTAGTTTTATTTTTTACGAAATTTTATCAGCTTTTTTTTTATCATAGGGATTTTTCTCTAGGATGCGTCGTTTCGGAGTTATAAGCGAAAAACTAAAACAACTTCCGACATTTTGTGATTTTCTCCATTTTTTTTATGGTGAAGCCAAATCCGAATCTAGTCAATAATGAGATTTTCAGATTCAGCACCTCAAAAGCATAAAGATACGTCGAGAAAAATTCTTTAGCAATTTTTTCCTGTCCAAACTACCAAATGACTGGACTATTAGAATAGAACTGGCAAGAAAAAAAGTCTAGAAGGTTGATTCACTCACACCTTATCAGAGATACAAGCGTAAAGGGTTTGACTGTTGGAGGTGGGGTATTGGGCGGCAAAACCTTGCATTGCTGCCCGATCTGCGGAGTTCCGATTATCCTTCGACTGTACAAAAATATACATTTCTATAGATATACATCCACAGCACTACCGTCCCTAAAGAAAATAAGTGAAACTAAAAATATACACTTTTTTTTCAATTTGCGACCATTATTACTTCCCTCTCAGATTTCAAACATAGCTTATTTTAAGCTTTTAGAACGAAATTTACACCGGGTTGTAAAGTGTCGTCCGGTATACAGAGTTCATATTGTCCCGGACGTCATATTGATGGTAAATCCCTAATGTATGGACGTCATAATGGTGGGAAGATATATATATATATATATATATATATATATATATATATATATATATATATATATATATATATATATATTATATATATATATATATATATATATATATATATATATATATATATTATATATATATATATATATATATATATATATATATATATTATTATATATATATATATATATATATATATATATATATATATATATATATATATATATATATATAAAGTTTTGTAAAACCTATTTTTTCGTGATCAGGGACCCAAGAAACGTATTTTGGCCACAATCCCGGCTCAAACTCCCGCCATTCCAGTGGCTCTATTAGCGATTTTTTCCAATGGAAATTCGCTAAAACAACAGAAAAGTATATAATTTTTAACTTTTAATGAATATGTGGTCGGCTAAGTTCGTCTGCGGGACATAGCTTGGCAATAGGCGTTCGAAAAAAACAAACCGGTGGAGAGCGGCCATGTCTCATCAATTATGGACAATGTGATTTTCATGATTCTGAGTACAGAATTAGTTATTTTCACATTTGATTGATTGTTATTCAAATATTACTAAAAATCAACGGGGTCACCTGTCAACGGACAAACTAACATCAACTTGATTTTTGGTCTACTAACTAATTCTCTACTCAGGATCATGAAAATCACATTGTCCACCATAATTGGTGAGACATGGCCGCTCTCCACCGGTTTGTTTTTTTCAAACGCCTATTGTCAAGCTATGTCCCACAGACGAACTTAGCCGACCACATATTTTTATAAGGCGCTAAAAGATTGACTTGTATACAAAATTCTAGCTTGATGTTAGTCAGACACTTTTTTGCACGCTATCTCCTGGACTATAATGAAATGTTGGAAAATATTGAAAAACTAAATTATGAAAAAACTTATTTGATTGGTGACGCTTTAGAAGCGATCGAAGGCCTATCACTTTCGAATGTCAATTACCAAGTAGCGAAATATATTTTAATTGATTATGGGAATTCAATTTAATTATAACAAATCTATAAAACAAAATAAGATCCATCCCGACGAGTATCGATCAAACTCGAATTCTAAGGAAAACCTTAGATCAAATTGAAATTTGTCTGAGATCACTTGAAGCATTAGACGAAGACCCAGAGCAAAAATTGTTTACTCCGGTAATTAGTTCAAAATTTCCCCCTTCTGTATTAATTAAAATTGAAGAATTAATTGATACATCTAAAGTATCAATTAAAGTGTTTAGGCAGACTTTAAATCAAATGATAAAATCAAGAGAAAAAGTTGAGTGTATCACGCAAGTAGCGGATACATCAAATCAAAATAATTTCGATCCTAAGCTAAAAGTGTCAAATCAAAATCATTTTAAAAAATATACGACGGAGGCTCTCATATCAAACGAGAAAAAATGTAAATTTTGTAATGAAGGTCATTTCAGTGACGATTGTCCTAAATTCGCAACCATTAAAGATAGAGAAAGTAAATTGATAGGTTCTTGCCTTAACTGTTTTCGAAGAAATCATTTCATCAAGAACTGTTTGTCGACGAAGCCATGTTTTCACTGCAAGGCAATAAAAAAAAAAGTCCAGTCATGCACCATGACTTAATGAGCGAATTTTCAAAGAAATCTGCGTTTTATTGGCTTATGATAATATAGGAAAATTTTGGTTTAGAATTTGCTCGGGGTGAAAAAAAAAATTGGTACTCAGGGGTACGGGGTACAAAAGTCAAAATAGTATTTACCCTTCAAGATGCATGTCGTTGGAAAGCTCTTTAAGAGTACAGTAATTGTTGTTATTTACATTTTTATCATATTTTCACATAAAAGGGGGGTAAAATGGAAAAAACACGTTTTTTGACCCTATATGGTCAAAATTTGACCCCTAAATGGACTCCAAAAATTCTGGCCAACGAACTCATCCTTTCTTTTGATATTATTGACATTTTAAAATTTGTTTGAAATTTTTAAGTGCATCCTAAGGGGAGATATCGTCTGGAGTGACACATATATACATATATACATACATACATAAAAAAAAGTGTTAAATTTTAGGAATCGATTCAGAATGGTCTAAAACGGATTTCCATGGAAAAAATTTTCAAAAATTCGCATTACAAAAATTTTGAAGCCATTGCAATAGCGTAATTTTCTTTGAAAATTCGCTAACATCATACAAGTCTTTGTCCTCAAAAGTTCAAATATTCAAATGAATCAAACAAAAAATCAATTGAGGAACAAAAAAAACCAGATATTCAAGCGGGGAGACTGACTTGTGTGAAGGACGGAATAGATGAAAGCATGCCTGCGGTGGAATAACAAGTATTTCTGCAAACTGCCTTGATTAATATAACAAATGCCCACGAAACCAAAAATCATACAATATGAGCGATGCTAGACAGTGGAAATCATAGGACATATATCACAGAAAAAATGGATCAATTCTTCATTTACCCTTAAATGCTAATGGTAATTTGATGGCTGGTATTACTGAACCTTTGTCGATTCGACTAACATATGCAGAAAATACATTTTTTGGGTTGAAACTAAGCTTTTATTACGAGAAAACTATTAAGAACTTATTATTAAATCTTTTAGTGAGATATACAAACATTTGATGACAAATAATTTAGTAGGAACATCAGAAGAATCTGAAATTGAGTGGACATTAATGCACCAGGTCCCATGCCCCAGGCCAAAAGCCCTAGGCCCTTTGCTAAGTGCTCCAGGCCCCAGATTACAGATTATCGGCCACTGGTCTCTGGCCCAAGGCCAATTACCCTAGGCCCTATTGCCCCTTACCCCAGGCCCATTTTCCCAGGCTATAGGCTCATTCGACGACCAATTAATTCCCTACGTTTATTACTAAACGTTAGTCGAATCGACGAAGTAGCTTTGACGGGAATTTGCCAAAAAACGAGTGTATGCCCAAAAGGACTACTACCGCTGCACTAGCAGCTGTGTGACTAACCAGTGCAAGCAGTGCAGAAGGATGAGATACCCATCACCATCGCATAAAAGCGTAAAAGGTTAAGATTTAAACTGTGCTCGTCGATTCGACTATCATTAGCATCCAGGGTAAAATTAATCGGAAAGGGAGGAATTGCAAATATGTGTATTCGGGGCAGAGAAACCTATCGAAATTGAACCCCCGGTTGTAGAATTACGTAAAAGACCAACAAATCATCTCTCTATAATTGTTTTGAACCTATTCATGTTCAGGTAAATAATATTGATATTACATATGTAAACGACGATGGATTTCTTCTTCAGCACCATTCACATCTACCAGCACGTAGAGAGTGTGTCCAGCATGTACCAGCAAAGACTCAAAAAATATTGTTACATATAATGTCTATAGGAGTATTCAAATCTACAGAGATTGAGCGGAACGTTTACGTACAGACACTTACCAGCAACGGCCAGTATTGTCGTAAATAATATTTTGTCGGTGCATGTCTGTTGCTCTAGCACGCTTAGTATGAATTAGTTTGTCTGTGCAGGTGCGTGGTGTCTGTGGCGTCAGTGAATATTTTTCATGAATCAGTGATGAACAACGAAAAACTAATAGAATTTTGGTTACAATGGTTTGAAACTAATATTGGCTCATTCTGAAGTATTTGAAAAATCTGTCTTCAACGTCTACCAGCTCTTTGTAGAGCTTGTAGAATTCTATTTCTTTTTTTTCTTTTTAAATTCATTGGATGTACACCAAATCTTGTTTTCCTTCTTTGCTCTACTTCCTCACAATCCAATTTCTTTCTTCTTTTTCTTCAAGTAAAATAGCTACCAAAGCTAATTCTTCAACCGAGAAGTTTTTAAATATACTTGTAGCTGGAATGTTTGCATTTAACTCTCTAATTTGTCTGGCGGTGTCTGTATGGTGTGAAAACTTGCTGTTTGTTTGACTTGAGCAAACTTGAGGTTTGCTGGACACACTACGTGCTTGTAGCTGTGAATGGTGCTTAATTAAATCGTGTCATATGGCAGAAAGATGTTACTTTCGGCTCTGTTATTAACAAATATGTTCATTACCTACTAAATCATTTTGGTTCGAAAATAGTTGTTGTATATGATGGTTACTGTGACAATATTAAGAATATGAAAGCAATGGAACAGCTTCAACGCGCTGGAACAACTTCAGAGTCTCATGAAATCCTCTTCAATGAAACTACGCCAGTAGTTTCAAATCAAGAAAAATTTCTTTCAAACAGATTAAATAAAAATAGTTTAATCTCTATGTTGATGGATAAATTTGAAAACGTCAATATTAGAAGTAAGCAAGCGCGAGATGATACTGACGTCTTAATAATCGAAACAGCTTGAGAAAAATCCATTATTGGCCCAACAGTTGTTGTATTAGAAGATGTAGATCTTCTTGTACTTTTAATAGGACGTAGTGCTTCATCTGACAAAACCATTTTTTGAAACCTGGAAGAGGAAATATTAAGACAAAAATGTGTTCTTCCAGTAGTATTGAGAAGTATAGTCATTGTAACGAACATATTTTATTTTTACATGCCATAACTGGATGCAATACAAGTGCGCTCTTTCATAAAGGAAAAGTTAATACAATGAAGTTATTTCACAAACGGTCAGATTTACATAAATTAGCAGAAGCATTTAAGCAAGAGAATTGCTCACGAGATGATGTTATCAGTGTTGGAACACATTTTATTTTAGCAATATATGGAGCTCCAAATACAGAAGATTCCCTTGACAATTATCGGTACTCGAGTTTTGCTAAGTCTACAAGACTCAACAAGCCAGTACAGTTGTCATCACTTCCACCCACAACAGCAGCCGCACAACAACATTTGTATCGTACATATTATCAGGTACAAACTTGGCTGGGAAGGGACTTAGATCCTCAACAGTGGGGATGGACATTTAACAAATTATTTTGGAGCCAGTTGTTACATTACTTCCTCCTGCACCGGGCGAACTTCTGAATACTAGGTATTCTTTGTAACTGTACAAAAGGTTGTGGTTCAAATTGTGGATGTAGGAAAATAGGATTACCATGCTCCATAGTTTGTGGCTATTGTCGGGGCCAATCATGCTTAAATGCCGTTTCTCATGATCCTACTGAATCCTTCGACAATATAAACGATGATGACATCGACCCAATTGATATTTTAACATCAATAATGACTGAAGGAGATACCTGTATGGAAGAAGAAGATAATAATGAAGAAGGAGACGAAGAAGAAGAAGATGAAGTGAATGAAAAGGAACAAAATGAAGAAGAAATGTCGTAATTGAAAAGTATGAATTAGGCCTAAAGGTGAAACAATGTTAAAATAAACGCGCCTTGTTTTTGACCTCAAAGATGGTGGTGGAACAAATTTATTTTTATTTTAGTCTAAGGGGTGTCCTAATTTAGGTATCCTAATATAGGTTCCCCTTGGTGAGGAAGACTACAAATACTTCAAGTATACGCACCTACTTCTGCAGCTGAAGATGCTGAAATAGACGAATTCTACACAACCTTGCAGCTCGCCCTCGAAGAAGACGTATGTAAATATACGATTATTGCCGGGGATATGAACGCCAAAGTCGGGAAGGCTGTTGACTTCGACTCTATTGGAAAGTTCGGTTACGGCGATAGAAACGAACGAGGAATAAAATTGTTAGAATTTTGTGATAGTAACAACATGTACATTATGGATACGTTCGTAAAGAAACCCGAGAATAAGATATGGACCTGGGTTAGCCCAGACGGCAAAACTAAAAACAAAATTGATTTTATTATTTCGAATAAAAAAAAGTTTGGTGTGTGATGTTGAAGCAGTAGACGAAATGAATATAGGCAGCGATCATCGGCCTCTTCGATGTGTGTTGAAAGTTCAATCGAATATTAGGGTATATGTGCAAGGTAAAGTGAAAAACACCGTAGATTATAATAATATCGATATGAATAAATTTCAACAAATATTCATGCAAAAAGTAGGGCACCTAGAAAGAGAGAATGAGATAGAAACATGCTCAGAAATAATTGTTCAAGCAATAAAGTCGGCCACGGAAGAATGTCAAGATAAAAATGGAAAATACAAAAATATAATGCCAACAGAAATATTGAAACTGCTTCAGAAAAGGAAAAAATTGAAACGGAAAGGAAGGGATAAAATTGAATTCAGTGAAATATCCAAACTGATAAGGAGAAAGTTGAAAAACTGGAGTAATAATAAGAAAATTTCAGAACTAAAAGAAATAGTAGAAAGAGGAGGAAGTCTAAGACAGTATTGGAAAACTCAGGCGACCGGTAGAGAAAAATTGTTGGCCATGAAAGACGAAGAAGGAACAGTAAGTGTAGAAAGAAGTGGTATTGCGGATATAATCAGTAGATATTATGAAAACTTATATAAATATGAAGTAGGAAATAACTACTGTAAAGAGTTAGGATATGCTGGAACCAAAAGTAAAACGGAGGAACCCGAAATTCTAATGAACGAGGTAGAATGGGCAGTAAAATCAATGAAGAAAGGCAAAGCAGGAGGAAATGACAGAATAGTAGCGGAGCAATTGAAAGTGGGTGGAGAATCAGTTGTACGAGCACTTACATTTCTCTTCAATTTATGTTTGAAAAACAGTAGAGTGCCCAAAGACTGGTTACAAGCTCAGCTTATCTTACTTTTCAAAAAAGGCGATAAATATGATATAGAAAACTATAGGCCAATTAGTCTGCTGTCAGTAGTATATAAAGCCTTAATGAAAATTATCGGGAAGAGAATAGGACCCAAACTAGATGCGGACATAGCTATCGACCAATCAGGATTTAGGAAAAATCTATCTACGCTGGATCATATATTCGTATTAAAGCAGTTGATAAGAAGAGCCCAGGACTATAACTTAACTCTAGTAATGTTGTTTATCGACTTTAAAAAAGCTTTCGACTCCGTCTATAAAAATAATATCGTAGAGGCTATCATACATTCCGGAATTGCGGAGCAGTATTTAAACTTAATAAAATATGTTTATGACGGAGCAAGCATGGAAGTCCAGGTAGATAACAACGTAAGAAAAATAAATGTAGACCGAGGAATGAGACAAGGAGATGTACTCTCAGGACAATTATTCATTAAAGTGTTGGAGCGGGCTTGCAACAATCTCGATTGGGAAGGAAAAGGCATACGAATTAATGGGAAGTGGCTCAATCTACTGAAGTTTGCCGATGATATTGTCATTAAAGCAAAAAGTATATCTGAGGCCCAAAGTATGATCTACGAATTAATCGATGAGATGAAACGAATAGGACTACTTATAAATAAATCCAAAACTAAATTAATGTGCGTAAATGTGGATGAAGATGAAAACTTGATTGTTGGAAAAGAAGAAATAGATAAAGTCGATAAAATTATATATTTAGGATCGATGATAACTGTAAATAAAGACAAAGACGCAGAAGAAATCGGCAGAAGAACAATTCAAGGATGGAGAGCTTACTATAAATACAAACACCTTTTTAAATCCGACGTGAGCCAAACCGAGAAAAGCAAGCTTTGGTCAATGTGTGTCCTCCCAGTGATAACTTACAGCTGTGAAACCTGGACGCTAACAGAAGAAAATATAAGAAAGCTAAGAGAAGCATGCTGAAAATTAAAATAAAAGACAAAAAAAGAAACGAGTGGATCCGTAGACTAACAGGCTTAGACGATATAGGTAATATAGTCCAAAAAAGGAAGTGGAATTGGGCTGGTCATGTCGCCAGAACAAAAGACGAAAGATGGACTAAGATCATGTTAGACTGGTACCCCAGAGGAAATAGCAGGAAAAAAGGCAGACCAAGCCAGAGATATGATGAAGAAATGAGAAAAGCATGTGGGGGTGTAACTTGGCAAAGAGTGGCTCAAGATAGGAAAGAGTGGGCAAGAATGCGCGACATCTACTGTACTGAATACTTGTATAAAAATAAAAAAAAAATAAAAAAAAGTAAATAAATAAAAATAATAAATAAATAAATAAGCAAATAAAAATCATTGTAATTAAAATTAGTTTTAATCTGTTCTAGCATTAATGAAAAATGGTAGTTACCATTGCCTAGTTAGCTCCTTTTTTAGTTACTTATTATAATTTATATTGTAAAGTTCTGTTATTGGTATTTGAAATTTAAGTTTAGAAAAATAAGTGTTTGTGAATAATAAGTAGCATGTGCGTTAATAAAAAGTTAATTGTGTTCGTAAATTTGTTAGATAAAAAGAATCGTTAGTTGATAGGTTTTGATGAATTATTTTAAATTATGTTTAGTTTTATAATATTTATATTAGATTTTAAATGAAGTTAATTGTTGTAAAGGAACTCACTAAACCCTCTTGGGTGTCCACGGCAAATAGCCGATTTGCATGATTTTTAAATTATATATATTTAACTATATTGAAATTAACAAATTGTAAATTATATGCATGCAATAAATGGAAATACATACATACATACACTCCCCTTGGTATTAATGTAGGGGAGTAACCATCTGAATTAGTCCAAAGGGCCTTCTTATTTAGATGGTTACTCCCCTTGTTATTAGTGTAGGGGAGTAACTATCTGAATTTGTCTAAGGGGTATTCTTATTCAGATGGTTACTCCCCTTTAATAATATTATAAAAGGGGAGTAACCAAACCATCTGAATTAGTCTAAGGGGTGTTCTAATTTAGATGGTTACTCCCTTCATAAATTCTTTGCGAATATTCTCTTTCCCCCTATTCTAACCCCAACAAAAGCCCCAATGCTTTTCTACATCCCCGGGTAAGAATGTATTAAATATTAAAATTGATAATAACTAAAAATAGAAATAGCCAAATCAAGAAATTAGGGGAGTAACCAAAAAAGGAAGTAACCAACTAAAACCAACAAAGGGGAGTAACCTACTAAACAAGGTCACATAAATAAAAAAACGAATTGGTTACTCCCTTAAAAGGGAGTAACCATCTAAACAAGTGCCTATAAATATGACGTTCCATACAAATGGACCCAGAATTGATCCTTGGACGGCTCCCGATGTCATTTTCACTTTTCGACCGGCTTCCTTTGTTTCATAGGTGAGCACCCAATCTCTCAGGGTCCATTCACGATACGCAGTAGAAATAAGGGTAGCTTGAGTTCCTTCAATGCCTCCATCATACCGCACCATTTCATAGAATTAGAGGCGTTCCTCACATCCTATAGAATTGAAGGCGTTCTTCACATCCTATAGAATTGAAGGCGTTCCACACATCCTACGTGTAGAAGTACCTTTCTTTAGTTTGGCTTGTATTCTTCTAAGTTTCTGACTGCTTCTGGTAACTGGTTACAACTATCACAACCCTCGTCTCAATATCACGACAGATTGTGACAGGCTTAACCAGTCAACAAAAGAACAACTATCAGGGATCTTATGAGAGAAGCACTTGCAAGATTTGGTTTGGAAGAACTTGAGAGCAGAGAGCTACGTCTTAGTGAGATACTTCTTGTCTTCTTCTTGTTAGCATCTAGGCCTACTCATAAACAACCTCAGATAATAGGTGTAATCTCCGGATAATAATTATAATTACAACAACAACAGAAAAGTATATAATTTTTATCATTTAATGAATATTGCGACTACAGTTTTATATTGGTCATGTATCAGCAAAACCTCGTAAGTCCGATTTTAGGATTATTTTATTCATATTTCGACATTTTTTTCACTAAAGACATTAATTATGAAAAATGACCATATACTGCACCTAATAATTAAAATTTATAAATGCCAGATGTAAAGTTTTCAAACCACCTCTGGAAGGACTCGAGTCCGGCCAACCTGATTTGAGTTTTCTGCGGTTTCCTCAATCAACAAAGCAAATGCTGGGTTGGCTCCTCAAAAGTCGGCCGCTGCCGCGTTGGGATAAAAAATGACCTTGAAATTTTTTATTACCCATGTTGTCCAATGAAAATCATGATTGAAAATGGCTGTAGTTACCCATTACTATGGTTAACTTTTGCAATCAAAAATTAAATTAAAAAAAGCATAAATAAATGTATAAATAAGTATGGTGCAATATTAATACTTACTCCGTTGAGTTCTCTTCTTCCTTGCAGTGTCGAGGTGGACCAAAACGTGTTGCACCCTCTCCTGTGTATGAACAAGGTACGGGCACGTTGTAGAGACATTCCTCTGTGAGCCAGGGAGGATGTGATGATGTCCATCCAGGCTGTCCTCTTTCTCCCTCTGAGTTTTTTCCCCTCACACCTGGCTTTAAGGGTACTTCGGGCAAGTCTGTCTGTACTCATCATATTCACGAGTCCGAACCATCGCCCTGTCAGCGCCGCGGGCAGTCCAGCCCCAGTCTGGTGGTCGAGTTCCTGTCCCTGTCTCTCCTTGTCATATATCTATATTACAATAACTATATTAATATTAACAACCACACTTATTACTAGTATCAGTAAATTAATATATGGAAAAGGTAAGCATTATAACTGTTTTATTTTTCTTGAATTATTTTTTTTTTGGTTGTAGTTTTAGTCCCGTTCAACAGCTCATTAGGTCATTACAGGACGGGGGTTATCCGGCCACTTTACTCATCTAATCGATGAGATCATCAGTGAGAAACATGTCTCACCCCGCTGGGATTCGAACTCACAGCCGGGGTTTAGACCTTGGTTTCAGAGTCGAGTGTGCTAACCCCTCGGCTACACCGGCCCCCCTCTTGAATTATTGTTTTTTGTTTTAAAATATAAGTACATTTTATACTGTGGTATTATATTTTTATATTGTGTTAAGAAATAAATAAGGACAATTTAAGAAAAATTAAAAATAATAATTTTAAAGTGTGAAATAGTCTTAGAGACCCTAAGGCCCTCTCTAGGTCTCTAGGTGGTTAACACTTACATAGGGCCCTCACCATTATTCTTATATTTATACATAATTTCTGTTGTTTTGTAAAATAAAAAAATATTAAAGCAACATGTAAAAAATATGATGTAACAAGCACACAAGGATAAATGGGAATGGCCAGGCCATGTTGTCAGGATGGACCCTAACAGTGTGTTCCTCCCTGTTTGAATGACAGGGACAGACTGAAAATCATAAAAATAAATTGAATGTTTTATCTAATATATCCATATATATATATATATATATATATATATATATATATATATATATATATATATATATATATATATATATATATATATATATATATTAAGTCCAGATTTATAATGATTCTGTGCAAGGTTCAATTTCAATAAAGAATAATAAATACATTTGATTCCTTTAGAACAAAACAATTTTTACACTTTTAAATTAACATAATTTATTATCATATACATACATACATTAAAATCTGTATGTGAATTTAATAATAATGATTGATGACTTATTTGAACTGTGATTATATTTTCCATTTAGTTACTTTAATAATTATATTTGCATATTTTTACATACATACTTCCATACATTCACATATTTTTATTATTAATTTATTAATTTTTATTTTTTGTATTCTTTAGTATTGCACTGTAAAATTTATTTATTTCCTTTGCGTCGGATATATTGTTCATCCTATTTTGTTCCATTCCAATCTTAATTGCTTCTAAAATTAATCGGTTTGATGTTTTATTTGACTTTCCAATTATTTCTGCATTTTTAAAATTAATTGCGTGGTTAAAATGTTTTACATGTTGCGCCAGGGCTGTCTTGTCTGATTTATTTTTGACATCCGAAATGTGTTGTTTTATTCGGTTTTGGAAAAGTTGTCTAGTTTGACATATATATACCTTCGGACATTCGTTACATTTTATTCTATATACTACGCCTATTTCATTTTTAGTTTCAATTTTATCTTTTAAGTTTGTGAAGAAATTATCTTTAATTTTGTTGGTTGGTTTAATTCCAAAGGTTATGTCATTACAGTCAAAATCTTTAAAAACTTTTTTTATATCTTCCGTTAAACCTTTAATATATACTAGTCTGTGAAATTTATTTGTTATTTCATTTGTTTTCTCTATTGATTCAATTTAGTCAGGGTGCCAAATGGCTATTTTTATGGTAACCTGGAATTAACGTATACATAAATTTTTTTTACGTTTTTTTGTTCAATAATATGTATACTTTAAGAATCCGAGTGATGCCACCCTGTCACCCTTGAGCATTTTCAGAAAAATCAAAATGGCGGCAAATAAATACTGAAAAATTAAGGTTTTCTGATTAGATTCAATATGGGCGTGCGATACATAATTTCTTAGGTTTTTGATGTCATGGAACATGAATCTGAGTGCCTAGAATGGGTTTGAATAAAAATTGTATGTTATTTTATAATGTTTTATTTATTTTAAAAAAGCAGGATTCCCATCCTTTATTCAGTATAGGAGGCTCTTACACGTCCGGCTAGTTTACCCTCTTCCAGTCGTCCAATCGAGCTGAAACTTGGCACATAGACTCTCTACCACAAAAACATTTTAACAAATTAATTAATTAATTAATTTTTCAATTTAATTAAATTAATTAAATTTTTATTTTATTTCTATTACTTAATTTTTTCAATATTTAATTAATCCATTTATTTTTAAAAAGTTAGTTAATTAAATTGAAAAATTAATTAATTTGTTAAAATGTTTTTGTGGTATAGAGTCTATGTGCCAAGTTTCAGCTCGATTGGACTACTGGAAGAGGGTAAACTAGCCGGACGTGTAAGAGCGGGCCCCAAAAGGGTGTCCATGACCGTTATAGGTAGTAACCTCTTTTTAAAAAAAATGTTATATCTAAAACCATACAAAAAAGTGTTTAAAAAAGCAAACAAGGCTTCAATACAAAATTCACACATATTCGCTAAAAAAAATCTGCCAATTGCTGTGGCACATAGCATTCTCGCGTCCTATTTCGTAGATACTTAAATGATTTTATGCATTTACAGCCCATAATTGTCAAAATTATTTCATTTTCCCCGTTTTTTATATCTGACAAAATTGTTTTGATTTTTTAGATGAATTAAAGTCTCATTTTAGCAAAATTTAAAGTGCGCAGACGGTTTAAATTAATCTGGGACTATCTGCGGGCTACTTTCGACAAACCACCCAAATATCATAAAAATCATATGAGTACTTTTGAAGATATAGGGGAAATTAATTGTATGTTTGTGCGTATGTGGAAGACAAGCAAATGAGGATGAAACTTATATAGAACCAAAAAAAGCTTATTATGACCTAACATCCAAAATTCATTAAAATTGGATAAGTATAGTTTTTATGACTTGTTGGTTCGCAAAAATTGTGGACAGACCAACAGACAGCACGGAACAAGAAATGTTTCGTATGTCTTTTTTAATTAATTTTTAATTTTAATTAATTATCTTTTTAAAGATGAATTAATTAATTTAATTTAAAAAGTAATAAAAATAAAATTAATTAATTGGCATACAATCTTTAGAGGGCTAATTAACTCACGTCCAGTCGAGCTGAAACTTTGCACATAGACTCTGCACCAATAAAAAAATAGTCTAACAAATTAATTAATACATTAATTTTTAAATGTTATTAATTATCTATTTAATTTACCCTTACAAAATAAATGGATGGATATAAAGTGTTCGCACCAGGGGGAGGTTTTCCTGACCTGGCCACGAAATTGTAAAAAGGAATAAATTAAAATAATAAAACTAGAAAAATGATTAGTGGACTGTAGGTTATATTAAGCATATATATGTACAGGTAATGAGCTAATAACATAATAATAAGAATGGCCTATCTGATGGAGAGGTGAGGTGAAGTGTGGTGGTGCTGTGGTGATAGGTTGAGAAGCTGGATACCAGCTCTGATGAATACCATCTACTTCCCTGGATACCAGTTGAAGTAAAGGATTAATATTTCCTGGATACCAGGTGAACCAGATAAATCCTGGATGCCAAGGATTTATCCAGATAAAACACGTAAAAAAGTACTTGTACAGAAAAATGGCCACTGCTCCCTAAGAGGGCTAGATTCACACTCCTTCTCATCACACTCTCAACTTCCCTCCAAATTATGGCAGTTAAATATTCGAATATTTGAATTTGGGGCAGTTTTGCCAGTGGAGGAAGATCAGAATGTCTAAATAAAGACATGGGAGGGCCCCTCCATATAATTGCAGGGCCAGTCCGTCTAAATGAGACTGGGTACTCTGTAGAGCGGGTTCGGTAGATTATGCAGGTAGAAGAGGTGTCCAGGTGCTGTTGTAAAACAGTGTTCAAGCTATCTTGAACATACCGCCTACCTAAACGAACGTTTAAAGCTTCAGTATGATTAAAAATAATAGTAATTTTAAGGCCACAAAATGATAAGATTATTACAGTCTCATAAATAAGTTAGGTACTAGAAGTTATAATTGTAGTTACGTGTTAATAAATAATTTAAATTCAACAGCATAACTAATAAATTAATTTAAAGAAGGAGGTTTCTTGTTTGAATAATATAAACGCTTTACCTACAAACTAAATAACAAATAAATGGTTAGCAGTGCCTACAACAAAGCTATAATATTAAAGAACAGATATATGCTACTTATAAATCATAAGTTATAAGCTTTATTCAAACTAATACTTGCTCATACTTCAACATGTATGAGATTAAAGAAACGTAGTTTCTGTAAAACATATACAAAATATTTGACTCCCTAAAACAATGTAATCTTGTTATCAAAAATTAATGAAATTATAATAAATTAATTAGAAAAGGATGACGTTATATCCAAATTAACAAGTATTGCATGCTATATGACATAACTGCATAATATAGCAACAATGAATAAGCAGAACGTTACAAATGTAATAAATTACTCTAACGTTACCAAAAATAACTCGTAGGATTTGACGAAACTGATAATAATAAATCAATAACAGACTCATAAACTTAATAACAATTACACTAGAATTTAAGTAACTAAGTGTCTGTTAATACTAATTGAATCAACAGCTTTTATAAGTAGAAATAAAATTTAATCTAAGAAGACCCTTTGGTGATTTATAAAATATATAAGATGACTAGAGAAGTTAGAAAATAAAATCTTATCACAGAAGGTAACAAAATAATTAGCCAATAGACTAATTTTATAAAAAATAAAATAAACTAACATTCTTAGCAGTGCTAAAGTACCTGCAAGATAATAGAAAAATCAACAAGGTAAAGAAATTAATTAAGATTAATCCAGCACTGCAAGGAAAACACTGAAATTATACCCAAAAAATCAGAAGAGCAAATTGGTGGTCAGCGGTGAGATGATTAATCTGGATTCCAGAATATTTAAACTTCCCTGGATACCAAGGAGACGTTATGAAAAATGTTGCATTCAACTGGACACCAAGAAGATCAATTTAATCCTGGAATTCCTAGGAAGAGAAATTAATTGAGACTCGAGTGCCAGGAATAAGATGCAACTTGCTCACCTGAACTTCAAGCTGGATACCAGGAACAAGAAGTTTTTAATTGACGACCAAAAAAAAATAAAGATCTTCTGAGCAAGGAGGGTGTATAAGTTGAAGAATATCCCTTCCGCCTACCATAGGAATACCTACTTAATAGAAATATAAAGTTAAAAATAGAAAAAGCAGTGTTTAATGAAAGGAGATAATATTAAATTATCAACAAAGAAGTAAAGATAGCTGACTTCTAAATAAGAACTAGATAATAGCTGTGACATTATAAAATTAATAGTTTGGTGGCAAAACCTAAGCTGGATACCAGCAGACTCACCAGAACTAAACCAACTTCAAGCTGGATTCCAAGCAACCACGAAGTTGTTAATCGAGAACTCTAAAAAAGGAAGAAAGTTCTTCTGAGCAAAGAGGATATTATAAATTAGAAATATCTCTTCCACCTACCGTAGGATATCTACTTGGTAGAAATATGAAGTTAACAAAAAGAAGAACAGAGTTCAACAAAAGATGAAAATATGAGATAGTCAACCAAAAGGATAAAATAAATGTTTATATCACAAATAAATAAATATTAGTAATAACTAATAATATTAAAAAACAGCCATGACTAGGAAATAATAACATAAATTTTAATGTCAAAAATATGAACAGCGATGATTAAAACAGGATGATCACTGCAGTGTTTCACATCTAAGAATTCAAATTGGTAATCTGGTGAGAAGATATAAGCTGGATACCAGCAAAATTATTACTTCCCTGGATACCAAGGAGAAGTATAATGAATAAGTTGCATGCTCCTGGACGCCATGGTAAAACAATTAAATCCTGGATACCAAGGATGATTGAAACCTAGATGCCAAGGGTAATAGTATGCAACGTGCACACCAGAACATAACAAACTTCAAACTGGATACCAGAATAATGAAGCTGTTAGTTGAAGACCAAAAGAAGAAAGAAGGATCTCCACTGCAGGGTGATACGATGCATCACTAGAGACTCAGAGCGAGTAAAAAATAAAACTATTCATAAAATTAGATGTCATACATATCTCTAATCTACTCTTCAAAAGTTGTGGAAGCTGTCTTTAAAAGAAGACAAATAAATAAATAATTTAATCAAAAAGAGCTTAAGAAAACTTCCCTAGTAAAATCACCAAAAGTTACAATTAAAATAAATTATAAATTAAATCGATAATTATAATAAAAGGCGGTTATGAAATCATAAAGCTGAGATTAAATTGGTACCAAAGTACATATAAATTATTGATAAGATAAATATTTATAGACTGTAACGATTATATGTTATACTAAGACTAAGAACAAATTTAACAATATACAACATTAAATTCAGAAAGCTTTGAAATAACTCATACATTGGAGTAAAATAAATAAATCTTAAGAATCAACAGCTTATAAATATCTATACTTAGTAACAACTATACGATAACAAATAAATAAATAAATATGAGTTAACATATCATTTTAATTTAGACTAGAAAGAAATGGCAACTATTAAAATTGTAAATAATTAGTTGCTTAATAATCGTTTATATAAATTATCCAATGATAATTAAATAATATAACAAAACTATCAAATTCTACCAAAAATAAGTAGAAACAAATTTGATTTAAATGAATAATTTATCAAATTCAAACTTTAAACAATAAATGTTTTGTTTTCTAATAATTCATAATATTGTAAGAAAATTTACTGTATCTATCATAATACCTGCATTTAATAATATGCAATCAATAAATTATTATGATGCTTAATAAATAGAGTTGAAATAAATTATCAATAAATTAATTGACTAGATTCTTAAAATATAAATTTTAACAGCCTTGTAATAAATATATATAATCTTTGTAACAATAAATAAATTTATAAATATTTAACAATAACAAATTATTAATAAATTACGCTAAGTTACAAGGTATAACAAATTTAATAAAATACTATTATAAATATAACAATCAACAATCTAACAATTTAAAATAGAAATAAATATAAATTAACGAACATCACATAAAAAAGGAAACTAGAATGGAAAAACCACGAACTCAAATAAATAATAATTTCTAGGCTGGATACCAAGCCAGGAAAGCAATAGCTTAAACAACATGAACCTGGATTTCCAAGGCGTAAGAGTAAAGCGTGGTTCGGGAACATAAATCAAAGAGGCTTTGTTTACATTTTAGTTACATCTACAATCCATGGTAAATGTAGTTACATTTTTCATTAAAAGTGATGTTATTAGTTTAATCTAATGATTGTAATTAATATAAATAGTATTTAAATAATATTTAACACAATAAATTCAATAAACCACTGTTCATAAGTGAAAAAGAAGAGAAACCAGGATTCCTGGAGCACAAGAGAAGAAATAACTTTGACTAGAATAATAAAATAGTGCTTTAAATAACACTTCTAATCATAATTAAAATAAACTAGTGATCATAAGTGAATAAGAAGAAAGCCAGGATACCTGAAGCTCTCATGAAAAGAAATAAACCCTAGACTTTTAATAGAATAGTTAATAGAATAAATAGTAAGTGATACTTTTAAATAAACTATTGCTCATGAGTGAACAAAAGAATATCAGGATACCTGAAGCACACAAAAATAATAAAGGTAACTTGGACTTGACCACTATAATAGTATTATAAATTATAATAAGTGGTAACTTAAATAAACTACTGCTGCTAAACTACTGAAGCCAGGATACCTGAAGCTTACAAGATAAGAAAGATGAATTGGACTGAGAACAGCAGATTTAAATAATGAGAATAAATAAAGTGCAACAAACAATTAAAATATAGATAAGTGAAGTATTTGCTTGTAGTAACAAGTGATAATGATACTAATAATAAAGTGAATTGTCAAATATATATAATATTTAGATGAGTTGACCTCTAACAGATTGACTTATAAGATAATTTGTAATCTGTGATCTATTATAACTTGTACTAATAAATATGCTTGTATATGTGCAGAATAATTTAATAAATAATGGTTTAATAAATATGATAATTTTATACAAAATATGCCAAGAAACCTTTCTGAAACCTCTCAAATAATAACTTAATAAGAATTGATATAATTACTGAACTAAGGCCTTTAAAATAATTATCTTCATTTCTGTACATAATATGCATGGATTAAACTGATTAAGAATGGATACCATATTTTAATAATCCGGTCCAAAGACGACCATGTGTTCGCACCAGGGGGAGGTTTTCCTGACCTGGCCACGAAATTGTAAAAAGGAATAAATTAAAATAATAAAACTAGAAAAATGATTAGTGGACTGTAGGTTATATTAAGCATATATATGTACAGGTAATGAGCTAATAACATAATAATAAGAATGGCCTATCTGATGGAGAGGTGAGGTGAAGTGTGGTGGTGCTGTGGTGATAGGTTGAGAAGCTGGATACCAGCTCTGATGAATACCATCTACTTCCCTGGATACCAGTTGAAGTAAAGGATTAATATTTCCTGGATACCAGGTGAACCAGATAAATCCTGGATGCCAAGGATTTATCCAGATAAAACACGTAAAAAAGTACTTGTACAGAAAAATGGCCACTGCTCCCTAAGAGGGCTAGATTCACACTCCTTCTCATCACACTCTCAACTTCCCTCCAAATTATGGCAGTTAAATATTCGAATATTTGAATTTGGGGCAGTTTTGCCAGTGGAGGAAGATCAGAATGTCTAAATAAAGACATGGGAGGGCCCCTTCATATAATTGCAGGGCCAGTCCGTCTAAATGAGACTGGGTACTCTGTAGAGCGGGTTCGGTAGATTATGCAGGTAGAAGAGGTGTCCAGGTGCTGTTGTAAAACAGTGTTCAAGCTATCTTGAACATAAAGGATTTATAATAACTTTTTTTTACCTGTTTTACTTGTTTTATGGGCTAGTATTATTTGATAAGTTGTTAGGACTAGTTAGGGTAATGTGATCCTAAGTATGCAGCTTCGAAAAACATGTGCTCGCTGCGTAGCAAAAGTAAACTGAAAAATTGTCGGGCTTCTTTCAGTTGTTGCCATATAACTCGTTTACTATGTTGTCCGATTTTAGTCGTATTTTTTAGTATATTTTTAAATTTGCAGCAGCATAAGCCCAACGGCAACTCTGAACGTTCAATAATTTCCGAGATATGACATTTCAAAAAGTAGTAATTTTTTCCCCAAAAAAATGAAAATTTTAGGTATTGGTCTCGTTTCAGGCCGAATATCGGCATTAAACCGCTTTCTTACAAGAAATTCATAAAAAATCAAGTTGTAGTAAATTTAATTAGCTTCCTTGACAATACAAACGAAGGCTGTAGGCCCAATAGTTCTGGTGCAATAAAAAAAAAATGAATATTAGATTTGTGTGGGCGTTCTATATGAAAGTCGAATCTGGAGAGAAGGGTCTGTTTCTCCCTGTATGGAGGGGACGCATCCATTGACACCCTAAACGGCCACCGGTTCCGCCTATTCGTTAAGTCAGCAGAAAACGCTTAAAAGGAAGCCAATCAAATTTGATGCAACTACATTTCTTCTTACTTTTCTCGTAGGTGAGCGGTTTTATGCCGATATTCGGCCCGAAACGAGAGCGATACCTAAATTTTCAATTTTTTGGAAAAAAAACTGCCAATTTTTGAAGTGTTATATCTAAGAAACTATTAGAAGTTCAGAGTTGCGGTTGGACTTATGCTGCTGCAAATTTACTGCATTTTAAAAATGTAATAACGACTAACATCGAACTAAGTATGTTTGTGCGCATGTGGAAGAGAAATAAATGGGTACAGAAGTTTAAACATATATGGGACCAAAAATGGGCTAATTATGACCTACCATCCTAATTTCAATAATATCAGATGAGTAGTTTTTAAGATATGTTGGTTCGCAAAAATTGAGCGACAGACCGATAGACAGACAAGGAGCCAAAAATGTTCCCTGATGTCTAAACCGAATTTCTGTCTGGGAATTTTTGAAATCAGAGACATAAAAATTGTCGTTCTTCAGAACGATCACATAGCTTCAAATTTTCGTTCTTCAGAACGATCACATTGTATTCAATTAATATAATAAAATACATGTAGAAAAGTAAAAACGGGTTGGATATTTTATTTTTGTTTTTCGGCAAAATTCTTTTTTAAATCTTAAACATTGAGGGGGACGCCCCCCCCCCCCCTTCCCGGCGACGACGCCTGTGAGGTCCATTAACCAAATATGGTACTATGATTGAGCTGATAGTCTCCAATGACCTAAAAAAGGTAATGATGACTGTAAAAATTCTAATAAAATCGCAAAAGCATATAATTTTGTACATATTGGCCGCCATCTTGAATTTCTCAAATTGCTCAAGGGTGACAGAGTGGCATCAATCGGATTTTTGAAATACACCTTAAATACAACCAAAATCAACAAAAACATTTTATGTATACCTCATTTCCCACTTTTTTGATTGGCACCCTGACTAATTGTCCTATTTGTATTTATATTTTTGTACCATAAGGATTTAATAAGTTTTATTGGATAACATTTTTTTTTTTGTAGTTTTTTGAAAATAACATTTTTTATTTCTTGTAAGTATTTTTTTTTTGCTGGTCCGGTTTATTGCATTTGAAATTAAGCATTACTAGTAATTGCACTAGTAATTGCATTTTTTAATAAGAGTAGGTTTGAATGGAACTTTTACTAACACTGTATCTAATAAATTGTTGATATAGATTCCCGCTAGATTACTGAGAAACCTCCACCTGTGGGTAATCCATTAACTTGTCTGTATAAATTATTTTGGGAATGAAAACTAGCAATAACAAATCATTTCGAGGTTGGTCGGCCACATCGGGACACTACTCGATTATATAAATAATAATATAATAATATATAATATAAACATTGTTTTCATTTTTTTCCAATTTTCCATAACCATTTCTTAATCCTGAAATAATAAATTCGTCAAAAAATGAAAGAGAGCAATGCATTCTAGAACTTAAGTTAGACTTATATGCGTGAGAGCCTCACACATATTTTTTTATTTGTTACCAATAAAAATAATGGTTTGTTTTGATTTGATGAAGTTGAAAAAAATATAATAACTTATCTAAATAGTGACCGATAATTTTATCAAAACTAAACGTTAGAATTAAGAGCCCGCGGGAGTGAGTTGTGTTGAGACCTTCTCTCCAGAGATAGCGCTGATTTTCACAAGTTTTTTTCAACCCCTTGTTTATTTTGGGAGGAAAAGGAAACGCCCACATTACCCCTCCCATTATTATGACATAACGTCGGCCATTGCATTTTTTAAAAAAATAAATAAATAAAAATCAGAAATGTATAAATATTAATTTCTTTAATATATGTCACTTTATGGAAATATTGTAAAATTGAGATTTTAATAAATATGATAGTGATATAAATATGAATTTTAATATATATTTTTAAATTTAATAATATAGATAATTTGTGCTGCAATAACTAGACCATTAAGTAAAGAAGATAATTTTATTTTCGAATGATATAACGACACCACCTCATACATTTGGTTTTAAACTAATAATCATCCCATACAATTTAAAAAAAAAAAATTGTCTTAGTTAATATTGAAAACAAGCCTTGGGTCCTATTGAGGCTTTAAACCAATTTTAGGCAAAAGCTCTTGTAGAATATAAATCTACTAGGTACTAACTAATGTACATTAAAGTGGATATTCCTGTATAGTAACTAGCCAGTTCCTAAGATGTTGAGTTGATAGAAACATTTTATGGCAGCTTATATTATATAAATTGGATAAAACAAATATTTTGCTTTGAATATATTTTTAGGGTTTCGTTGGTAAAACCAAAAATAGAAACCCTTATAGTTTCGTTCCTAAGTCTGTCAATCTGAATGGTTCCAGTAACTTTTGAATCAAAAAGTCAAAAGAGGGAAAAACATGGAAATTTCCAGTATTAAAGATCGTTTTGACGCGCACACAGGAAAAATATAGCGAGCTCAAAATTATCAGCTGTTCAAATCCAAAATGGCGGCAAATATATGTCACGAATTTTTTTTTTTTTTAGTTTGAGTGGGTAGGTATTGAACACTTGTGGAAATTGTTTAATTTTTTACGCTATTTAGTCAAAAAACATCAACATTTTGCGTGTTCCCCCTAAAACTATATATTTCTTGCTATTTCTAATAATATAAATGTTAGGTCTGCCGGGCCATAGAAAAAATAGGAATAGCAACTTGATTTGATGAACTGGGAATCCAAAGAGGGCGGATAGTTCTTGTTACGGGGGAAAAAATTAGACCTGGCGAGAAAGCCTGCACACGATAACTATACCATCTTCATATTATATGGTTCACTTATCAAATATTATTTGTTATGTGTGGCTAGATTGAACTGAACGACTTCAGACATTTTGTTCCATGTATTATTCGAATATTAAATCTAAATGCCAAATTTAGTCCATGTAGACTAAATTTGACTTCTAACCATCAGTGTAGTTTGCTTCTCCTTAGGTCGAGTCCAACCGGCAGGGTAATATTTGGTGGTTTACGAAGCTCTCTTAGCCATGTGTATTATTTAATTTTTTCATTATCTGTTTCTATTGAAATTATAGTTGCTGTAATTAATTTAAAAATACGTCCAATTAACTTTGTATTGATAATAATTATTACAATTCGTACAAACTGGTTCAGACATACGTAATCTAATAGGATATTGTCTCAGCTTTACTTTATATTTAAAACCATTTTTTAAAATTTTATTTATAAGCATCAATAATTATATATGCCAAAAATAAATTTAGTTCAGCAAATTTTGACCATAGGTTGAAAAAGTCTGGCAATTAGTGGGGCACATAGCATATTTGCATCTTATATTGTGGATGAATGGTCACCTATTATTAAATAACGGGATCGCATTAGGAATTAAAATTTTGTTTTCATGGATCATTATCGATTCCCAATAGGGTCCTATTATTTTTATTCAATATATTAAATGTGATCAGATGGTAGAAGGTTGAACTTAATATGGAATAATCTATGTGGGTTGCTTTACTATTTTAAGATATGGAGGTTCGCAAAAATGTATTATAACGATAAACTGATATGAAAATTTGTTCCTTTAAGAAATGGATTTATTTTTTTATTAACTAGTATTTAATCCCTCCTCTCATCGCGGTTTTTTTATTATTTAATTTTAGTTTTTACAAGATTATTTACTATCTTCTTTAAATCTCTTTCAAAATATATTTAAAAATAATAATTCGTTTTATTTCGATTTTTTTTTTTTTTTTTTCGTTTTAAGAATATTTGAAATTGTTTTTATTTCATTTGTCATAATAAAAGGGTGAAAAACGTCGGTGGGTGTGGCTTAAATTGGAAAATCAACAAATCAGAATTTAATAAATTGTATTTTTTTAAAAATCCGCTAGGGTCAGCACATTCCAGATAATAAATATAAAAAAAGTTCCCATAAGATTACGCCTCACCAGCTTAATATTTTTTGACCAAAATTCACACAATTACTCATTGTAAAGATATAAATTTCCGCCTGTTTTTAAAATTTTGAAATTTATATTTTAATCTTTTTTTCTCTCACATTTTATTTGTTATCAAAAAAACTAAAGGCGATAAGAAAAAAACAAAAACTAACAACCCTCTGGCTTTTCCCAAACTATACGCATACAAATTTTCAAGTCTCGAGGTTTAATATTAGAGGCGTGATTTTATGGCGCGTGTGTCGACCCCCGTTCCCGTGCAGCCTTAATAAGATTACATTTTTTTATTTGCTACCAATAAAAGTATAGGCTTGTTTTGATTTGTTGTTCTTCAAATAGATATAATAAATAATCAAAATAGTAGCCGGCGTTTTATTAAAATTATATTTTTGATTTTTTTGTATTGAATGCTGTCACTTTTTGATTAAGGCATGTAAACAAACAATGCGCTTTCTTTATTACACTGAGCTAACCGCCCTGTGTTTTGTTTATTGCCTCGGGAATGACGTCACAATTCACAGTTCCCCGTGTCATTCCGCTCAACACAGTCTATTTACTCTGAGAACCTCCCCTTTCTCCCCCCGAGGACCTCCCTCTAACCCCTCTTATCTCCTATCGCACTCTTACAAACAGTTAAGTATATATCACTCTCACTGAACTTGTTTGTTTACAAAACTTTTTTAATAATCTATATATATAAAACTAAGAGTGACAGTGACTGATCATCAAAAATTCTCCTACTTCCCATTGACCTAGAGATTTGAAATTTGGTACATAGATAGAGTGTACCATAAATAGGAAAGTGCGGCCATTTTGATTTCGATATGTGTCCGCCATATTGAATTATAGCCGCCATCTTGGATTTTTTCATCAGTAATTCTCCTACTTCCCATTGACCTAGAGATTTGAAATTTGGTACATAGGTAGAGTGTACCAATACTAGAAAAGTGCGGGTGTTTTGATTTCGATATATAGCCGCCATATTGAATTATAGCCGCCATATTGGATTTTTAAAACACGTGTATATTTTTATGTGTCGTATATCGTTTTAAAGGCCTTGATTAATACTTTAATGTTGTGGTATTTATTTATTTTTAAAATTTTTTGTACGGGTACATTTGTACCGATTTGTACTTTTGGTTCAGGTTAAGAAGGTGAAATAATTTTTTTAAATTTTATTTTTACATTTATTAGAATTCATTAGCCTAAATAATGATCTTATACATGGTTTGATTTTTAAATATATTTTTGGTACCTATGGGTACACGGGTACAAATATGCTTTTAAACACAAAACCTACTTTCATGTATATCGTTGAAAAACTCTTGAATAGGCCTTTTAATGTAGTTATGTAGTGTTTTGTGATATTTTTACTTTTTAGGGGGGTAAAATTGAAAAAAGTCCTTATATAGCTGTTTTTTGACAATGGTTCCTTAGGTTTTGGTTGAAATTTAAAACATTGTTATTATTTTTTACTCTCCTTTTCGAGACGTTTACGAATATACCTCATTTATTTTGTTATCTTCATTTTGACTTTTTCGGGTAAAAAAATCACAGGGGTGTGGCTTGACGATTTTTTGGTAAAAAATAAAGTTTGTACTATCTTCATGAAATTTGTCACGCTTATAAAAATGAAAAATACAAGACGAAAGTGCTCTTGGACTTTTTTTTCCAAGACTCTTAGTTTCCGAGAAAAAGCCACTCAAAGTTCATATTTGGCAATTTTTGGGGTTTTCGATTGGCCATTTTTTGGGCTTTAAAAGTGCTAAATGGTAAACTGACGGCATATTCGTAATCTACTCGACGGGGGCTTTAAAAAAACGTATAGTTTGTATGGGGTTGTCGACAACTTTTTTTGCCCAAATTTTCCGGCTCAAAATCTGGGCCCAAAAATAGGGAAATTAATAAAAAATTAAAAATATGAGAAATATTGATTCGATTTGATTTAAAATTTGTATGCATGCCTTATTTAATATTAGGAACTCGGAAAAAAATTAATACTTAAACATATTTGTACACATGTGTACTTTTGGTACATACGGTACCTAATGTGTTATTTTAACTTGAGATTTTATGTTGTGAAACAATGTGTTATTAGCAATGATTTTATTTAGTAAGCTTTATACCATTCAGTGAATTTAATTTGTTTTAATATAATGTTGGTACCTATATGAGGTACATGGGTACAATGATCGAAATGCTCGAAATATATCATATTATATATAATTTTACAGTGCTTGAAAAGTACTTTCATTGTTGTTATGTACACTTTTTCAAAATTTTACATTTTAAGGGGTGTAAAGCATAAAAAACCGTTAATTTATCTGTTTTTCCGAATTGGTTTTTTAGATTATAATTTAAATGGAAAACTAATTAATAATTTTTTACTGCGTTTATCGAGACCTTTACAACAATACCAATTTTGATAATATTCGATGAATGAATAAACCACTGCTGCTGCTCAGCAGAGTAAGGATTTTTTATTCGATAGACTGCTGCGCATTTGATTTGTTTTTTGTTTTTTTTTAGTTCCGTTAATTGTTGGTTGAGTTAGTCTAATTGTAGCCGTTACTCTTGGCGACAAGCTTTCTACATCAGTTTTCTGGTGTTTAATTTGACATAATATGACCAACCAATGAGAGAAGACTTTGAGAAAGGCTTGGGTTTGTCTTTGTGGGGGGGTGCATTGTTTTGTTTATTTTTGACACATTTTGACAGTTTTTGATACGTCGCGGCAATAAAAGAATAAAGTGTATAGAAAAATAAAAATATAAATTAATCAAATATAGATATATGTATAAAATTACAAGATAAAAAGAACTTTATATATACTACGTTTTTTAATTCAATTAATTTATCTTCATATTCAATTATTTATCTTCTTTGTTTAATTGGTTTACTTATTCTTTTTCGCTGTCATTCACTGTTTACCTCTTAATAAAAAATCTTAAATTTGAAATCTGTCAAAATGAAGGATTGTAAATATTTGGGATATGACAAAACAAATAAAATAACTTGCGGATTTTTTCCGAACAGACTTTCCATGAAGCAAATTTGCTGAAAACTAATTAAATTCTGCTGAAAAATTACTAAAAGCATTAAAATATTGTTTGTGCCATGCCCTAAGGAACTTCATTTAGAAACTAAACTTCAAACGCATTCTAGCGGTGAACTAACAAACTAAGACATACAAAACTTTTACCAACAACAGTTTTATGAGTTAAGATTTCATTTCTGATGCAATAATATTATTAAATAAAAAAAAAATTACACTGTTAAACAAAATACATTATCCACATAGTTAGTGCCAAGTAAATATGTAGGAAATATAAAAACTTATGGTTAAATTCATTTATAATGAAAAATATATTTTATATAAAAAAAAGCAGGTCATATATTTAATTGAGATAAAATGTTTAAAAATAAGCAATAAAAAATAATATAAACTAATTGCACTAAAATACAAAATTATTTAATAAAAAAGATATATTACTTATATTGTTTTAATTATTTTTTACACCTAGCGCCAACTTCTAGACGAATAAGGCACGCGAAGCGTGCCAATTCGGCTAGTATAGATAGATAGTTATTATTACAATAGAATTGTAAAAGTTTTAAATAGGTATTTTTGCACTTTATTTCAGTATATGGTTCTATTTTGTGCCACTTCTTTTGAATTAATTTGTATAAGTCTGGTAATGGTATACTCGGGAATAATGCTATGATATCAAATGAGACTAGAATTTCATCTTCTTTAATTTTAATATGTTTAATGGTATCTATTAACTCTAATGAATTTTTTAAGTCATATGGGTTCTCATTGTTTAAGTAATTTAAAGTGGGATTGATACATTTCATCATTTTTTCAATTGGTGAATTAATTGTATTTATAATTGGTCATATTGGGTTGTTTATTTTGTGGGTTTTAATTAAGGGTGCGCGGACATGTTTGATTTTACAAAATTTCTGTTTTTGTCCGTAATATTAGAGATAAAAATACAATATTTCGTATCTGGGTTCATCAATATATTCTTCAATGCAGCCGCGAGCCCGATTTTTGATTTTCCCCTTTTTTCCCACTTAAGTGATTCTTAAATCCGATTCTATTTATTTATTAAAAAATGTAGCTCGCGGCTGCAAAAGGCAATTATCTAAATACTCTAAATCCCAAATTTCGTGCAAAAATATTAATTTTTAGAGCCAGGAGGAGTAATTTGGTAAACGGGAAAAAGTGGGATCGAGAGCTAGTGCAGTCTGTCGGATTTTTAGTGAACTAGGCTTTACTAACCCCCTCATTACCTTCCTATCGGAGGTAACTAAGAGATGGTTAGAGATGGTCAGTCTCTAAGGGAAACATTCAAACATAAACACGCTATGTTTACACACACAAGATTCGGCCAAAATTATAAATATTTGTTATTCCAAAGTTTCATTCTATTTTTTTTTCTGATAATTTTTGTTTGTTTACAACAGTATTTTGACTTAATATAATTTGAAATTCGTAATTAAAAAAAAAATATATAAAAACATTGATTTTTTTTTTTACATTTTAAAAATATTTTTTTTACTATTTTAAAATGATGATTTTTGAGATTTCAACTGAATTGTCCGTTTTGTTTAGTAGCCAGCCATATTGGCCGCCATCTTGAAAATATTAAGTGTGAAATTTTAATAGTTGCATATTCTTTTTCTACACTTCAAGACCTTTAATTTGATGTATAACATGCCATGATTACTAAAAACATTTTTTTTAATCATCCGCCATATTTGCCGCCATCTTGAAAATATTAAATCTGAAAAATCAAAAAAGTGTCCAGTTGTCATAAATGCCGAGAAGCACCTGTGTGCTGAATTTCATGTTCCTAGCTATAGTAGTTTATGAATTGAAACTAGCAACGGACAGACAGAGCTTATATAAGGTTTCTTTTTGTACTTCGTATACAGGAACCTAAAAATTCATATTTCAAGCCATAGAATCCACTCTTAAAAATATGGCTTTCAATTTGTTTTATTTTTATTTATAGTTTCTTTTCACTAAAATGTTAGAAGTGCTTATCAACATTTTTTTAAAGAATTTAAAAATCCTCAGCCAACAGTTTAGGACCGGTCTTTTAATCTCCATCCGTTATCGAGATAAGTGCGAATCCTTGTATATCAAGCTCAGACTCATTACATATTTCTCTGCATACGATACTATTGCAGCATTACATAGTAGTACATATTACATATATGATGTATATACATATTAGTAAAATTATATATATTTATTTTGAAGAAGTTGTGGTGTGATGACAGCTATAGTACCGAGAATGGTCTAAAATGAGTAAGCTGTTTATACAAAGTTTGGTATAGCACAGTAAAGCATAATTTCGTGGCGTTTGCGTTTGAGGCAAATTTAACCATTTTTACTTTCTCATATAAAGAGAAAGTATTGTAATGGCACGAAAATTCGATTTTGAGATTTAAACGGATTTACACGTTTTGAGGTCCCCTGTGTCCAAAAATGTGGTTTTTAAAAAATGTCCGTCTGTCTGTGCAGACGCCTGGAGCCTAAATTACTGGACCGATTTTGACGAAATTTGGCATACATGTTCAGAAAAATCATACTCCGAGGAAAAATCGAAAAATGAATTTTAGATTCAAATTTGGGGGCGCTACCCCCCTAAAACTTCATGAAAAATCATGAAAAAAATATATGTTTCTCGGTTCCGACGATTTTGAAAAAAAATTAAAATGTAGTCCATTTAAATACGAATCTAACGATGTAAGCCGTTTTTCTGGGAAAAATCTAGTTTCTGAGAAAATAGCTTAAAACGGGGACGGAGAGAGCCCGGGTTCAATTCCCCGCCGAGGAGAAGTTATTTTTATGATACATTTTGATGAAATATTCAATAATAATTAAAATGTAGCTATGAAAACTAATAAATGGATCGTATATGAGAAAGTTTGTCAGAGTTGTCTCGGACCAATTTTTCATATTCGAGGGCTAACTAAATAACTAAGAACTAGCTAAGAACCATAGTATTTGAAAATTATTATAAAGATTTTAGTATCGACCATGATTTTGCAACAACATAGACATGATATTATAATATTCCAGACTAGAAAAATTAAATTATTTCTAACATTTTCAATCTTCAAAAGTTCAAATAATCATAGTAAAATTATAATTTTCTAAAAATAAAAAAATAAATATTATTTTTCTTACAAAAAACAAATAAAAGTACGACATTAATAACGCAAATAAAATCCATATAATTATGTCAGTTAAAAATGTAAATATTGTGACGTTTTAGAAAACAGAAATAAATTTTTAAAAAATACTCAGACCTACATGGTAATCTAACCTTCCGTGGAATGTGATTGTCAGAGACATCTAGCGGCAAAAGTATGCAACAAGCTTTAGGGTATACGCAGCCTTAAACCGTAAATACGTCCAATTCTACTGTTATTAATATTCAACATAGATTTTGTTCTGTTAAAATGTATTTCTTTTTATGTAAAGTGTTGATTAAAGGGGTATATTCTTTTAATTTTTCATCTGATGAATTATTACTTCTAATTTTTCTTTATAAGGTTTTGTCATTTAAATGTTCTTCCATTTTCAAAAGTTATCAAACCTTTATCTTCAAAAGTACTTAACTGATTAATATGAAATTTGGATGATTTGTCGCAAGTATCCCGCAGATGACCCTAACTTAATTTCAACCGACTGCGCTCTTTAAATATTGCTAAATTGATACATTAATTCATAATAGACAGACAAAACATTGATCAACAGACAGACAGAAAGGAAACCAATTTAGAAAATGTAATGAGCGCAGACGGTTGAAATTAAGTTGGGGCTATCTGCGGGCTACTTGCGACAAACCATCCAAATTTCATATAATTTCATATCAGTTTAGGTCAGACCGCTGAACCGTAAACATCGTAATCCCCTGTGTTTATTATATTTAATCTCTTTATAATTTGTTCTTGTTTATTCCTTATGGGGAATGAAGAAAAACAAAAAGGAACACTCTCTTCTCAACAGAGAGTGCTACGTTCAAATATAGCTAAAAAAAATGTAAACAAACCGTTGGCCGATAGCGAAAGTTTCTGTTTTATATGCGATAAAAACATTTTCCCTCTAGAAAATGTGCTAACCTGTATCGTTTGCTCTAACTTGGCACATGCCAAATGTAAAGGTGTGACAGCACAGGATTTTGATATTCTAGTGTCGGTTTGGAAATGTGACACGTGTATCAAAAACAAAGGCGACAATATTACTGTTACTCCTAGGCGTTCGACCCAGGGGGAGCCTACATCTAACTCTCATGTGGTGAGTAATAATATTAATGATATTGCAGTTCCACAAAGCTATATATCGCTGCAACTCCTAAACAACTCTGCCACTCAGGTTGACCTTCTTAAATGCCTGTGTGATAAAGTGGAAAGTCTTACTACTTTAGTTGCCCAACTGCTAAATGAAAATCAAAGCCTGAGAGCTAGAGTGGACTCTATTGAAGGTTCTAGCTCTAATCCGCCTCTGTACTCGCACACCCTGATAGGTAGTGAGCCTTTACCTTCATTTAGGGAAAAAGCATACGCCTCCACGAATAAATATAGCTCGCCAAAAATCTCACTTGGACGTCAAATAATTAAAGAACCTGGGTCTCCGGCTAATATATCTACATATATAACAGATCAGGTGTATTGCCTCAAGAACTACCGGATAATTCGAACTCGGAACTGATAGCTTCTGTAACTTCAGAAAATGATGGTTTTATTAAAGTTTCGAGACGTAGAATCCATAGAGTAAAGAACAGCCCTGAAGTAATTCGCCGCCCCTGCATTTTTGGGTCTAAAAAAGATTCAAAACTATATTCGGTTGAACGTAGGTCAGCCCTTTTTCTCTCGAGACTTCAGCCTACCACATCTGTAAATGATTTATCTGAATTTATCGTTGAAAATACTAAAATGGATATAAAAGATATCGTGATAACCCGTCTGGTCACTAGAAGGGATCATTACGCATCTTTTCATGTATCTGTTCCAGACTCAACACTAAGTATTTTGAATGTTCCTGATTTTTGGCCGGAGGGCACAATTATTAAAATCTTCCGGGGCGCACTCAAACAAAGCATGCATTATGTAAATAATTCGAAGCCTGTGGTCCAGGAGGAGGACCAGGGCAATATTTCCTAAGCAGTCCTGAGCTGCGGTGATATTGCATTCGCCATCGATACATGTCTATAAGTATAGCATATCAAAATGTACGGGGCTTACGTACGAAACTTACAACTTTCTTCACGTCGGTTTGCTTAAGTTCGTCTGACATTATTATTGTTACTGAGTCCTGGCTCACTCATTTACACCCATCTTCTAAAATATTTCCTGAGACGTATTCTGTAGAAAGAAATGACAGGAATTACGAGAAGGTAGGAGGATCAAAAGGCGGTGGTGTCTTAATCGCTCTATCTACAGCAATTAAGTATACCCGCAGATATGATTTGGAAAAGGATATTGAATCAGTTGAATATTGAGTCAGGGTTGAAATAGAGGTTAAAAATAAGAGAAACGTGTTTCTAGGAGCTTTTTACTTGCCTGATCACCTGTGTGATATTACTCTAAATAATTATTTGGATTCTCTGAACTACTTAATACCATGGGATGCGCAAGTTTATTTAATAGGTGACTTTAATTTGCCCTCTGTTGACTGGAATACATACTGTTTTCAAGGTCGCTCGAATAAAAGAGCTAGAGCTGATGCAGTCTTATCTTTCTGTTCTATAAATGGGTTGCTCCAAAACAATAAGTGTGTTAACAGGTTTAATGATATATTGGACCTTGCGCTTTCTAACACCGGATTCGTTACAGTAACTCATTCACCTCATCCATTAGTTCCCGAAGAGCTTACCATCCGACGCTCGAAATAACCATATCATCTAGCTCTGCTCAGAAACCATCTAAAGAGATTTCTTTTAGAAACTACGCAACTGGTGACTATATGATGCTATACAATATGGTTGAACAAGCAGATTGGAAACCTGTTTTTAGCTCGAATGACGTTGATTTTTGTGCGCAGTATATCACAAATGTCGTGACACATTCCATTGAAGCTAGTACGCCTCTCAAGTTAGTCAAACCAACTAAATTTCCTTCCTGGTACTCATCGGTTCTGCGAACCCTCATCAAAAAGAAAAACTTTTACCACAGAAAATTCCGAAAAACGAAACAACAGATTTTCAAGATCTTACATTCGATCTATCGAAGACTCGCTTCTGTATAGGTTAAAAGAGATTACAGACAATATCTCGCCCGCACTGACGCCGCTTTGAAATCAAATACGAAACAGTTCTGGCAGTATATAAATAGAAACCGACAAGATAACACGGAAGCATTTCAGTACATGACGGTGAATAATATGAAGTCCAACGATCCAGCTGTTGTTGTAAAAAATTTCGCTGATCATTTCAAATCTGTCTTCGTCCCTTCCTCGTCCTTCTTCCTTCCTTCACATTCTACTCCTAATCCAAATACTATCAATATCCCGACTATAACTATAGGGGAGGTATTGCAAGCTATAAAGAATCTTAAACCTAAACGTAGTTGCGGCCCCGATCGTATTCCTAGCTTTGTGGTGAAAGGGCTGTCCGAACTCCTTGGTCCTGTTTTAGTCGACATCTTCAATAAAAGTCTTAAGTTCTCTGTTTTTCCGGCAAGGTGGAAAGTGGCGTCTGTTGTCCCGGTTCACAAATCTGGGGATAGATCTCTCGCCTCTAACTATCGACCTATCGCTCTCCTTAACACTTTTAGTAAAATTTTTGAAAGGGTTGTTCATACTTACCTTAGCCCTATTGTTTATCCCCTCATAGTTTCTAACCAGCATGGTTTTCGACCGTCTCATTCCACTTCATCGAACCTCGTCTCATTTCTTTCTTTTGTAGGTCCATTAGTTTCTAGCCGTAGCCAAGTTGACGCTATTTTTCTAGATATGTCCAAGGCATTCGATCTTGTCGACCATGGCATACTTTTGACTAAGCTTCTACTGCAATTTAACTTCTCAAAAAATTTTGTACTTTAGGTTAAAAGCTACTTAACTCGTCGATCTTACTCCGTTCTTTTTCAGTCAGCCATCTCTTCCCCTTTCACACCCTTTTCCGGAGTACCTCAGGGTTCCATATTAGGGCCTTTACTTTTTCTGTTTTTTATCAATGATATAGGGAAAGGTATTACTTGCCAGCATCTTCTTTACGCCGATGACACAAAAATCTTTAGAGTAATCAACAATATGGAGGGATGTCATGCATTGCAAAAAGATATTTCGTCTCTAGAAAACTGGGCCCAAATTAATCGTATGGACTTCAATCCTTCTAAATCTCACTCGGTTATCTTCTCTCGGTCCACAAATCCTATTTCTTTTCCTTACCAGCTGGGTGGGGTCTCCCTTATTTCATCTAATGTCATTCGTGATTTGGGAGTACTTTTAGACAGTAAACTGACCTTTAAAGAGCACATATCTTCAGTAGTCTCTTCCGCCTCTCGTTCTTTAGGTTTAACACTAAACATATGTCGAGGACTCTCACAAGACTGCCACGTAAGATTGTACAAAGCGCTTGTACGACCTCTTTTGGAATATGCAGCTGTTATCTGGGGTGACCCTGGTGTTACCTTGTCCAACAAGCTTGAGGATATCCAGCGAAAATTCGTACGTCACGTATACTTGCGTTTCATGTATAGAAAGGTATTCTATAAGTATGAAAGACTGTGTGAAAGATTGGAATTGGAACCCCTTAGCTTGAGGAGAGATGGTTTGATAGCTTTGTTTCTCATTAAAGCCTTAAATAGGTCTATTACATCTAAAGAAGTCCATGAACAAGTTGTCATGCTACCTAATAATCGACGGGCAGGACGCTTGCTTTATATTAAGGAATTATCTCGCCTTAGCCCCTTAGTCCGTTCTGTGTTTTTAGTAAATTCCTTCCCCATCAGCTCCCGTAATTTAAGCAACATTAAATCCCTGAATTCCCTACTCTCCCTCTGATAACTCAGTTTATTTATTTTATAGTTACGGTTATTTATTTATTGATGATATTATTAAAGTTATTTATTTATGTACATATCTCTCGTTTGTTTTTGTTTTGTTGTCATATTATTTATTTAAAGTCCATAATGTACGCTGATTTTTATTGTTTAATTTTGAAATATGTCATTTTTATTGTATATATATTATGTTACCTATTTTACAATTTATAATATCTATTTTAAAGCGCCCTGCTTGTGGCTTTTTTTTAGCTGTTAGGGGCTTTTAAAAAATGTTTAAATAAATAAAAAATAAATATTAATCAGTTGAGTACTTTTGAAGATAAAGGTCTAAATAAATGTGTGTTTGTGCGCAGGTGCAAGATAAAATAATAGGCGCAGAAGGTTGAAATTTATATGAGATCAACAATAGGCTAAGTATGACCTACCATCCAAATTTTATTAAAATCAGAAGTGTTTTTTTTAACACATCTGGGTTGTTAATAACTCTTCTCTTCAAAAAATAAACAGTTTTGCGTAAAAAGTGAAAAATAAGTAAATTTTGAACTTTAATTGGGGGTAGGGGGAGAAGCACAAGGGGGAGAAGTGGTGACTTTTGAGAGAATGTACCTCTTATCATGGTCTGTCATCAGGAAAAAATCTAGATTTCCCCTAATTAGTTGCGGGTACAGCCTGTTTTTGGCCTTTATTGACTGAGCTAAAAAGTAAATTTGTCCTTGAGCTTTGATTGCTAGCCATGATGTCTGCCCAAAGAGAAGCTTGAATTATATTTGAAACACACTCTTTTTGGACTGCTAATCCACGCATATAACTTAATGAATCCGACAGAATGGAAGGTTTAGAAAATAATTTCTGAAGCAAAAGAGGTTATAGAATCAGCTGCAGAGTAACAGCAGAATGGTTCCTAATATGATATATTCCATTATTTCTTTTTGTTTCAAGTCTTTGACCGATAGCAATTTCTAGGGGGGGGGGGGGGTATAAGTTCCTAAATGTTGGAAGTATTTAAGGCATTTATATTCACTGTTAAATAGATTTAAACTTTTACTAAGTAATGACATCATATCATCAGAGTTTACATTCTGTTAACAGCTAATCAAATTCTGAACATTGTTAATTATACTTTTAACAAACTGACCGAGGCACAGTAACATTTGCATAAAATGAAGCAATGAATTTGGAAACAATGTCATTAATCATGTAATTAGTGTCTGAACTAGTATAATCCATGACAGCATCAATGACAGACTCATTTTCATTAGTCTCTGCAACTATGTTCTCCACTCAGAAACCAAGTTATGTGTGGAGAAAGCGGCTAAGTTCAGTTTTTTTGTGACATATGACCTGTGCTTTCTCACAATATGCCTTCTCAATGAATTGAGCATGCTATAGTATCTGGTACAGCCGCTTTCACCACATCTGTAAGCACCTGTTTGAGAAGCTCGGCATACAACTCGGGCATGATTCATGAAAAGTTTAAGGCTCAAAAAACCGAGATTTGCAATTGCCTCAGGTTATGAGAAGGGGTAGGCTGAATAGGGCGGCGTTTGCATCGGCGTCTTCACTTTCTAAAAACAAATGAACAAATTGGTTAGATTAATGAAGGTTTACTTATTCAATGACAATATTATAGCATGTTCATTACAGCTAAGGTATGGTGGCACAAATTGGGAAAAAAATTGTGTTATAATTGAAGAAACAACATAGTTGCGGTATCTTGTATCAATAATAAATCAATAAATCTTCCCCGAAGCAGGCTTTTTCGCCCCACTAGCCAATTTTTCGTACGGTCTAAAGTAAAGAGTTTCTATTTCACTCGGGAAGAGAGACTTGATTTCACGGGCCCAAAATGCCTGTCTTTCTGATGTTATTTTTGTTTCGTCTTCATTTTCTAATAAATGCAGAGCTATCAAGTAGGCTACAGACTTCCCGTCAAGTGTCCCACCTTTAAGGGGAAAGAATCCAAGATAAATACCTAAACATATTCATTCTATAAAACGAATTAATCTAGTAAAGGCACCTTTACTCTGTGTGATTTTGTCATATGACTTTCCATGCAACTAAAACATACACAAAAACAATTTCATTTTTTTTCTATTATCTTTAAAGTTTTAGAATTTATTTATATGACTTTGTATGAAAACGAAACAAAACGGTGAAGTATAGCTTTTAAAAAGAGCCATAACACAAATGAAAGAGTAAAGTGGCCTTAAAAGAATAAAGAATGAGATTTCTGACTTACATCAGGTGATCCTTGAAGACCAAGAGTGTCCCTTTTAGGATTAGACGGCCTTGCCACTGCAATGTCTGGGCTTAATGTCTGTGTCAGTGCACTGTAGTTGGGAGATGTGATCCCAGAACCAGATGCGTCCGAATAGTATGGCAACTCAGGTGTTAAAACCGAAAGGGAAAGAAACCAAGAAATTACCCAACATTATTCACACCATAAAACAAATTAAACTACTTAAGGCGCCTTTACACTGTGTGATTTTGTCATATGACTTCCCATGCAACGAAATCATACTCAAAAACATTGTATTTATTTTTTTTTATTTTTTTATGTTTACACTTTTCAACTTGATTTACATGTAATTGATTGAAAACAAATTAAAAAATTAAAGTATAGCCTTTGTAAAAGTAATGTAGAAAAGCCTAGCATATTTTAACACATCACACGATAAGTTTTATACAATTAGACATACAATAATGTCTCAGTATAGAAAATCAAACGTCAGACTGTTTTAAATTAGCTTGTGGCAAAATTATAAGGCAAGTCATATCAGTAATCACAGTGTAAAGTGATTACACATTCAAATTATTACAAATAATAATTTGAATGTAGGTCATGGGTATAGCAGCGCCTGCATGCACTTAAGTACTATAGCAACATATTATTATATATTCACTGTTGAAGGCTTTTGTAGATGAGACAATGACCACGATTCTATCACTGCAGATTGGTCGAGATAATAGTCGGAAGTAGTTGATGCTGATGCCCAACTAAGCTATAAAACAAAACTCTTTTTTAATGCAAAATCCATTTACCACAAATAATTTCAATAATTCTTATTTATATCCATTGATAAATTATCTAAAACACTAATAGTTCTAAATGACCATTAAGTAGATCTAAATAAGCAATAAAACAATTGTTAGCCTTCTTTATCTTTAAATATTGTTGTGGCATAAAGTTTAATATACTGCACTTCAAAGAAACAAAATTTTTAACTTGGAAATTTGGATGTAAATAAAAGTAGGGATGAATGTAATGATTAACTCATTGGAACACATCTGTATAGGATCGCTTGTCATCATGAGATGTTTTCCGGTCAGCATCTAGTTTTGCGTGACATTCCTTCAATTTTGTTTTGAAAGCGGATTTAGTACCTATTACAGGTATTAGTTCTTTTAAATCATCATCATCAATGTTTTCCAAAACACCGATGGATATCTTAGATTCTAAAAAAAAGAAAATCCAATGATTTATATTCTGAACCAGTTAAATTATATATCAATATCCGTGTTATTTTTTTAAATAAGGAGAAATAGAGGGAAGAAATAAATAACCTTACAGGTTATGGTAACACGTGGGGCACTTGATTATATTTATTTAGAAACTTGTTGAGTTGCCAGCCAAACTTAAATAACCGTAAGTGATAATTGTATCGTTTTCATCGATATTATGAAAAGGTATAAAATTCACACATACCGTACATATAAGTCTAAAAGTAACAGGCATATTTCATGTGTGGTCATTTATTTATTTATATTTCTACAAAAGAATGAGGTGTAACAATTCAATTAATAAGGCAATGTTAAAGTGCAAACAATAAATCAATGGCAAACCTTTACTAGGTTACCCTCGCGAATTTATTTATTTATACTTAAAACCAAGCAAAATATTTCTTTGTTTCTGAATACATTGGACTAAATGTCACTTTGACTTACTATCTAGTGTGTAATAAAAAGTGGAAATTTCTCAGTTAAGATGTATCAATGGTTTTTTTTTTTTTTTTAAATGCTTTCACAAGGTTAACGAACAGGGAGTTCATAAGTAAAATTTTGCCACTTTCAACCTAACTTACATGGTTAACCACTTCAGTGTGTGTGGTCCTTTTACAAATAAGAACTTAGAGCCTTCTGTCTAAACGATTGACGTATCAGTAAAAGAAACATGCACATAATTTTGTTACAGAATAATAATATTCGACCATTGATGATAACAACATTAATTATAAGGTAAAAAAAAGAAGAATAATGCCATAATAATAGGTTTGTTCCAACCGAGCACTGTACCGTCCGCGGGATCGTCACCGGCATGCGCAGTAGATAAAAGCCGTTCCAAGCTGACTTGGGACGGTGTTTCGTACCGTACACGAAACTGTTCCAACCCCGGCAGGGATCGTTTGCGAACCGTTCACTGTACCGTCCCAACGATCCTCTGACAATACCATGTACTGGTTTGTATGACATGCGCAGTTATGTCAATAATTACAAATATCAACAGGAAGGTTTCCTAACTGTTAGGTTTCCTTAATGAATACAGTGCGAATAATAGTCCTAAACTCGTTCCAACCAGACATGATTATATTACAGTACAATGTTAGCGCATGCGTATAGAACCTGTCCTAACGATTCCCGAACGATCCCTGGGACGATACAAAGGACGGTACAAATAGCGGGGTTGGAGCAAACCTAATAACAAAACGATGAATAAAGAGAAATACTAAATCAAATATAACTTCTTAAAAATAATAAAAGATTAATTTAAACATTAAATATTAATTATGCATAATTAGGTGTAAGGATGGAAAAAAAGTGGTCATATGTTAATTTTATATTAAATGTTTTCAATATTTAGAATAGGAACTCTGTTTTTGGTACTGTTATTATAGTTAGTTTTATTATTGTTTATTATTTATGCATTATTTTGTCAATGTTTTTGCCAAGATGTTGTTTTATTGTTATCTATTTACCATTGTTTTCCAGTAATATTTATTGTTATTGTGTTAGATTACGTATCTCACATCATTGCATGCGTACTCACCTGTAAGAAGATCGTGCATCTTAATTACAGTATGTAAATAAAATAAGAATAAGATCATTATCATTAATCAATAACAACGTATAAATATGTAATATAATAAAGCTAACCTGCAAATGAAGAGGTGAGCTCTTCAAAACCGAATTGTTTTAACCCGTAACTGGAGAGGTCGGGTGTCAGATACCCATGGAATACTTTCTTTTTTTTTTTACTTTTTTTTGGGCTATTTCCAGATATTCAGGGTATTCCTAACCCAACCTCACCAGTTAAGTTACTCTTTTTTACTTTCTCATATAAAGAGAAAGTATTGTGATGGCGCAAAAATTCGATTTTGAGATTTTGATGGATTTACACGTTTTGAGGTCCCCTGAGTCCAAAAAAGTGGTTTTTAAAAAATGTCTGTCTGTCTGTCGTCTGTCTGTCGTCTGTCTGTCGTCTGTCGTCTGTCGTCTGTCGTCTGTCGTCTGTGCAGACGCCTGGAGCCTAAACTACTGGGCCGATTTTGACGAAATTTAGCATACATGTTCAGAAAAATCATACCCCGAGGCGAGAGGCGAAATCGAGAAATGAATTTTAGCTCTAAATTTGGGGGCGCTACCCCCTAAAAACTCTGAAAAAACATGAAAAAAAATTATTTCTCGAAAACGGTTTCGACGATTTTGATTAAAAAATTCTAAAATGTAATCCATTTGAATACGAATCCAACGATATAAGCCGTTTTCCCGGGAAAAATCTAGTTCCTGAGATATTAGCTTAAAACGCGGATGGAGAGAGCCCGGGTTCGATTCCCCGCCCAGGAGAAGTTATTTTTATGATAAATTTTGATGAAATGTTCAATAATATTTAAATGTACATTTGAAAACTAATAAATGGAAACACTGGGCTAAGTAATTATGAACTCATATATGAGAAAGTTTGTCTGAGTTGTCTCGGACCGATTTTTTTCCTATGTAATGTGTATAGTAAAAACTTTTTTTATAAAATATCAATTTAATGTTTAATTTTTTTACTAGTATTAACATTAAATTTCATAAATATAATAATATTTCCTCAACATTTCAATTAAAATATTCAAATTATTAATATTAAACAATACACAAAATTAGTATCGTACTTTTTACTTTTCCTCACTACTAATAGTAGGAAAAGTATTGTTTACACCAAAAATTTGTTTCTTGAGATTTCAACGTAATTATCCGTTTTAGGTGTTTTTATGACCTCCTGAGAGGTTTTCAGCAAGACGTATGTATGTGTGTATGTGTGTTATCATCGTAGCGCCCAAGATATTTAACCTAGAGAGTTGAAACTTGGCAGAAAAATCAGTCCTAACCTGTAGTTGTGCCGTCCGGAAAATCAACTTTTTCCGCCATCTTGAACCCAGTTTGCTGAGTCAGCAAACATTTAAAAAAATTGTAATAAATCGAAAATGGTCCTGATCGAGTTTAAATTTGGCTAGAATGTACCTTTCTGTATGACAAACAAGCCCACTAAATTTAATTTTTATTTTGGCTGCCATTTTGAAGTTATAAAGTTTTGAATTTTTAAACTTTGACGGCTAATAATACTGAACGTATAAATAGGTTTTTGACATATAGCATATCGTTGGAACCGGAAAAAATTGAGGAACAAATGTAAAAAAACCCGATGAAATTCCATTAATTAGTGCGATAATTTTGATGACGTCAAAGTTTGTTTACATCTGTCAAAATACCGCCAAAATTCAAATAATTAAATATAGGTATTAAAAATAAGGTTTTTTTTTAAGAATAATAATAAATCAGTTAGTTCAGAACTCATCCAAGTACTGACCACGTCCAATGCTGCTTCCTCCTGCTGCTTTGCAGCAGGAGAGGCCACTTTAGTGGCCTCTGAAGTGAGGAAAAGTTCCGAGGTACCCCGTACCCGATTTTTTACTTTTCTTATTTGTTGGCTTTTCTTATTGTTGACATTTAGTTTTTATGTGCAAAGAATTAGATTATAAATAAAAGTTACTTTTAATACTACATGCAGCTATTCGTTATTTATCCCAACTAGAAAACAGGGCCGTTTCTACAAATAGGCAAGGCTAGGCGGCCGCCTAGGGCGGTAAAATTTTAGGGGCGGCAAAAGGAAGGGGAAAATTAATGTTTAATCAAAAAATAAAAAAATCGAGCAAATTAGGAGAGAAAAAAAAAAAATATAGGAAAATTTTAATTGTTTTCAAATGCATATACCAAATAATTACTTAATATGTGCTTACTTTGACTAAATAAACTCAAGTGGAGACAAATTAACAACTCTTTTGGTTGAAAATAGGCCAAAACAAGTGGAATTGAATTATATGCCAGGACTGTGGAATTGAATTTTTTTTATTGTATTAAGTTCCTATATTGATAAATGAAACTTATTTTGTCAAAATTCTTTTAATTTTTTTTAATATATTTTTTTTTCATGTTGAACAGTAAAAATTAAAAAAATTGTAGTCATAAAAAACAAAATATTTTTTTTCTAATGTATTTTTATTGATATATTGCATTCTATATTTTTTTACTAATATACCTATAAAGATTATTTCTATACTAAAAAAAATAAAAATAAAACTATTTAAATAATAAACCATCTTAATTGTTTTTTTAAATATTGGGTCTGACAGACCCAACCCGTGCACTGGTGTGATTTTTTTTCAACCGTGCACTGATAAGGGAGGTTCGTACAACACCATCCCCTTCTATACCTTCAAGTCAAACCTTCCTCTGTTCAGTACCACATTTTGAACAATTCACATAATTTCTTTCTGTCTATTTTTTTTTTTACCTCAAAATTACCCCTGGGTCTGTGAGACCCAACCCGTCTACTCGTGTAAGTATTTGTTTATAACTCCTAACAACATTTTATTATATATATTCGTTTATATCTCTCTAGATTTTAATTATATTTACTTGAACTTCATTTAATATTAATTTCAGGTATTGTACAAAGTATTTATAATGACTGATTATTTTCTATCGTTAATTTAGTATTTTACTTTTTGTAAAGGGAGAAAAAATATTACAATTACTCTCCAGACAGGAATGTTATAGAATATCGGGATTATTTTTTAGAATTAGCGGGAATAAAATTCTTGGGATTAATGCTGTGCCTTGCAAACCTCAAGAGCCTGATAAAGGGGGGGGGGATGTTCAATTTTCACTGACCGCAAATCTCGTTATTTTTGCAAAAAGTGCAATATATATATATGCTTAGAGCATTCGCAATTTATATGCCAAGACTGTGGAATTTATTTTTTTTTATTGTATTAAGTTCCTATATTGACAAATAAAACTTATTATTTCAAAATTCTTTTAATTTTTTTTTAATATATTTTTTTCATGTTTGACAGTAAAAACTAAAAAATTTGTAGTCATAAAAAGAAAATATATTTTTTTCTTTGTATTTTTATTAATATATTGCATTCTATATTTTTTTACTAATATATAAAGATTATTTCTATACTAAAAAAAATAAAAAATAAAATTATTTAAATAATAAACAATTTTAATTTTTTTTTTAAATATTGGGTCTGACAGACCCAACCCGTGCACTGGTGAGATTTTTTTTCACCCGTGCACTGCAGGGTTAAACGTTCTTCTAGTCACAGTAGCTGACAACTTAACTAAATGATACTCTTCTCCCAGCCCATACAACTAAATATAGTCGAGGCCAATGCTGTAAAACCCTTCAACTTTTAGTCTAGTTCATTCTACCACATTGCGAGTTGACTTGACAAACTATTCGTTTTTTTTAACTATGTTTAGTAATATTAACGAATTTCATAACTGCTGCAACTAAATATTCAGTTACCTCAACAAAAAATTAGCTGATTCTAACAAATACAGGAAATTATTTATCAAATTCCTATTATAGTAATTCGTTGCATAATGCCGCATGGGCGTCCTTACTTTTACTTAGCTACATACTTATTCAATTGTTGCTTCTATCACACGCGAAGACAATTGTGCGGTCTCCAAACAATCTTTTCAGCGCAGAGAAAATATAAACCGTATTCACAGTGGCTTATTTACAATAGAGAGAGACACGTGGTGCCTAATATACATCGCCGTTTCGTTGAAATTTGACATACATGTTCAGAATAATCATATGCTCCGAGGTGAATAATAGAAAATAATTTTAGCAGTAAATAATTCCAAACTTTGCTTCCTAGCTCACCGAAGTTAACGGAATATATGTGATCGTTTCTTCAGTACTAACATTTCTTATGTCTCCGATTTCAAAAATGCCTAGACAGAAATCCGTTTCAGATGTGACACACTCATTGGCAGATTATTTTTTTTAAATTAAATTATGAATAATAAGTAATTTGCTAATGATACACCCTTATAATTAATCTTAATATAAAGTATTTGATGGCTGCACACTGCACACGTGTAGAGAAAAATGTATGTCCCAGCTAATATGGAACAGCGAAATATCTCCGGAACCATAATAGATAGAAAGATGCGGTTTTGAGAGTTCGATAATGGCTATAAATACGCTTCCAGAAAAAAAACATTTTCTGTGTTCAGCAAAAATGAGAGTATTTTACAAAAATAGAAAAAAGTGAACAGGAAGCCATATCTATTAGACTAGATTTAGATTCTATGGCTAAAAATAAGAATTTTTCACTCTTGTAAATTTTTCGCTCCGAGCATTAGTTTGCCGCCTGGAAAGCCCTGAACCTGCTAAAATGTAAACTTTTTACATTTTACAGCTATACTAATGGATTTAGGAAAAACATTCAAGATAAAAAAAGTTCTTACTTCTTGCCATAAAGTCAAAATTCATTATTGGTAATTTTTTTCACGTTTTGAGCCCTGCTGAACACCTTTTTTGAAAAAAAGACATTATGCATGTTTTTAAGAATGCATTTTGACTTTATGGCAAGAAGTAAGAACTTTTTGTATGTTGAATGTTTTTCCTATAAATCCATTAGTTTAGCTGAAAATATGGCTTCCTATTCACTTTTTCTATTTTTGTAAAATGCTCACACTTATGCTAAACATAGAAAATGTTCAGATTTTGTTTTGGAAGCGCATTTATAGCCATTATTGAACTCTCAAAACCCCATCTTTCCATCTATCATGGTTCCGGAGATATTTCGCTGTACAATATTAGCTGGGACACCCTGTATATATAGCTGCGCAGTGCAATGCCGAGCAGTCGAGCCTCTGATTCTTTTTGTTATTGTATCTAAAAACATTATATTATATTTTATGAACAGGAAAATGTTGTGTTGTAAAAAAAACAAAAAAAAAAAACAAAAAAAAAAACAACTTAAATATTAGTTTGTTAGAAGCAAACATATTTTACTTGTTATTAGTCTAGGTCCCGTTAGATTTTGTGTGGTCGCTCACAAATGTGTACTACATTTTAGCTTCAGTACATAGAACTAAGGATTGTTTCTTGACGGTATTTATTTACCTCGTCAAGTTATAAAAAAATATATAAAAAGTAACAGACTCCGTAGCGAAGCACAGGAGTCCAGCTAATATTATAGAGATTAGAAAGAACTAAACCATCTACAAATATTTATTGAATTAACCCGACTTATAGTCTGCATAACTGTTTTTTCATTTTTTAGTTAGTTAAAACTACTGGGGAGAATCGTGGGAGTAAAAGTTGGGTAAGAACAACTATACATATTTATTGCAATTAAGTATTCACTACTTTGCTGGAACTCAATAGATAGTTAAACTGTCTTATCTCCCCTCAACAATTTTTGAATAATTGACAACAGCAATTTGCGCTTCTTTAAAACAACGGGATTCCATTTGTTGACAGTGGACTGTTCATTTTCGCCAAACAGAATAGCCTCCAACGCGATACCAGTTATTTCTGAAAAGGTCTTCTTTCTCTCATTGTACTTACTACAAATGCTGAATCAAGAGGCGAGCGTAGCGAGCCTACGTTAATTTTATTAAATAAAGTTAATGTAAATAAAATTATAATTATTATTTACTACGGGAAACAGACAGTGAAAAATACACTCCAGCGCCGGGATTTGAACCACGGGTCTCCTGTATTTCCAGTACAGATGCTCTTGCCAACTAAGCTACGCAGGAGAATGATTTTTCACTTCCGTAATCGATAACTAGTCCCGAATCCAAGCTTTCAATATTCATACACATTTAGACAGTTAATATTTATGACATTAGAACTAAATCAAGAATTAACGCTTATAATTATAAAGTACTCAATTAGTACTTGTACCTTGTACAATCAATTCGAAATTCAATTTTGAAGTTTTTGGTAGTTTTCATACGACGGAAAGTTTAAATTTGAATTTAAATCAAATTATAATTTTTTTTTTTTTTTTTTTTGGTTGTAGTTTTAGTCCCGTTAAACAGCTCAAATAATAATTATTATTAACTACGGGAAGCTACCTTTATACAAATAATCAAAAATAAAACAAAATTATCCTACAAGATGCACTTGAATAAAATAAAGCAACAACTTGGCAGAACTTTTAATGTAACGAAGGTGGTAAAATAAATATCTCAACAGTTGCTACAATAGCAATTAACCCTGCAGTGGGTGTTCGCGCCACCATTTAGTTATTTGTTTTCCTTATTAAACCTTCCTTATCTTCCCTCCCTATAAGAAGAATTAACTTACGAAGATAAGGACCGACGGTGCTGCTACTCGGCGGTGCGAGGAAGTAGCGTGAGAGCCCTTACGCCTCCGGACGTAGGAGAACCAGTCTCTCTGTAACAGTGTGGGAGCAGGGACTCATTTCCACCCGCGCCTGTCGCTTTTCTACGCCATTCAAGTCATAAAACCGGAAGCCTTCACACTCTGCCTTCATCACCCTATGTTACTTCTTTTTCTCACCCTCACCCTTAATTCCTTGGCTCCTAATTTCACCCAATTATTTTTCATTATTCAATTTTGTACTGTTTTACTTTTCACCCCGTGCAACATTCCGGCAACTTCTCCCCCCCTTGGAACGAAGGCAAGCCAGGTACTCCCTCTTGCCCGTACATGTTTTTGGTCCTTTGGGCCGGATGCAGCATATGCTGTGCATGTTGCACATTAAAATTAATTTAAATTAAAAAAAATTAAAAAAAAATTTTTTATGCTATTTAGTAACTCCCCTTTTTATAAGTTTGATTGGCTTAGGAATCCCCTTTTTATATGTTGAGGAACATATTTTTCATGTTCTGCGTGAATTCTGGAAGTTTGGTCGGCGTAATAGGTTGCGTCATAATTTTATTTTATTTCCAATACAGTTTAGTGAGTAGGCCCGCTCTTTGTTTTGCGGTTTGGACTCTGGGTCAAGATAAGCTTAGAATCTTTGTCGCTTGTTTTGTTTTTCATGCATAGATCTCTCTGTCATATCGGAGTGATTATATTTATTTCCTTTATTGACATTAATAAAAGTTTGATTGGAATTATCAATGTTTTGATTGTCAGTGTCACCTGGCTTGTTTATTTACTATTCCGGTCATTGACTCTTTAAGTCTGCTAATTATTTTTTTTATAGTTTCGTTTATAATTATTCTTTACTTCCGCCCTACTCATTAATTTCATTTAAGACTTTTATTTGTAAGAGTTGATTTTCTTTTCTCGTTCTAGCGAACTTAATTTAATTTTACTTTTCCTTCAATCACAAGATAAGTGATTCTTTTAGAGATTTATTTTATAATTTCCTCAAAGTAACATTTTTATTTCACTCTAATTACTTATTTATTATTTAATCTTCATCTGTGGATTTGACTTTACCCTTTATTCTGTTAACAGAATCAATTTTGCTTCCGTTAAATCTTTCAAACATATTCACTCTCTTTTTATTCTTTTAAGAAATTCACTTTGGCTCCCTTTAAATTTTTATTTTATTTTATTTTAAGAATTACTCCTTTTTACTTGTTACTTTTATTTGTTGTACTAAAAACTTTTAGGCTTACTTTATTTTGGTTTTGATTTTCCTCCCAGAATTATTTATTATTGGAGTTGTTTCACTTAAATAAATGTGTACTATTGTTTGTACTTGCTCTTTATTATTTTTTCAGAACTCTTTATCTTTTATTATTTTATTATGTTATTGCTTAATATCTCTTCATTATGGCTGATATTGAGCATCAGATTGAGAGCAGTTTGCACAGAGGCAAATTGAATGCGCTTTTTAACAAAATAAAGAGTACTGTGGAGATTGGTCGCAGTATTTCTACGGATGTGTCTCAACTGGAAATATTTGATGCGCGAGTTATATCAATATAGATTGCTGACTCTGTCAATACTTAAGTAACACTGACAAACACATACACTCACAGTTTAATCATACGTCAGAGCCACCTTGTCTATAAAAGACCGACCACACCCAAAGCTCGGTGCATTATGATTTTAGCCTTTGCATAGGCAATATGATTTTAGACTTCTTATAATTATTAACTTCTCTTTCACTTAAGTATAAATGCACTTCATTCATTTCTATTTTGCCACTTGTATCTATTATACATTTTAAGACCTGCTGTTGTTGTCTCCAACACTGGTCTAAGTAATTGAGGCAGTTTATGTAGTTTGTAATTTTTCTATGTTTATTTAAAAAATAAACTTTAAAAAAAAACAGTTCAGCGAGTGGTTCACTTAATTCGCGTTTCAGTGATTTAAAACCCTTATATGATCGTTTCGAATCTGTATTTGACGACCTTAGGTTACTGGTTATCAAGTCAGGGCAAGAACAAGGTTTCTCTGACAGTTCCCTAAAAGCATTGTATTCCAACGCCGAGCGTTATTATTATGAATGTTGTGCACTCTTCAAGACTTACACTATTAAAGTAGATAACTCGTCGAATGTAAATCATTTTAATTCCTTCACATTTGATTCGAATCGTTCTCGGGCCCGTCTACCTAAATTGATTTTGCCCCACTTTTCAGGGCAATTGTCAGACTGGACACAATTTAAAGATATATTCAATTCTCTAGTTCATGACGACCCGACGTTAACATCTATTGAAAAGTTCCACTATTTACTTGGTGCTACGAGCGGTCCACCCCATAAAATTCTGAAAGCAGTTCCTTTGGCCGAGGCTAATTATTCTCTCGCTTATAAGGCTCTTTTAGATAGATATGATAATCACAGAATATTAGCCAGTTCGTACTTAGACGTTCTTTTAAACTTTACACCCGCTAAAGGAACCCCTACACTTTCCGGTCTACAATCCCTCTTGAGTGTTGTTTCTGAAAATGTAGCTGCTCTTCAAACCTTGGCTGTACCTGATCTAGCTGATTTCTTATTATTTAGTTTAGTTGTTCGCCTCCTTGACCCCCTCACTCGTCGAGACTTTGAAAATGATCACGTCAAGGAGACTTTTCCCTCTTTTAATTCACTTAAGAATTTTATAGTAAAAACTAAATGTCAGCTGTTAGAAATTTCACGCGGATCCGCTCTAGTTTCCACTTCAGTTGCACCTATTCATCACCGTAGTCAAATTTCAAAACCTACCCTTTTTTCAACTTCTTCAAGTGCGATTGATCGTCCTTCTTCTCAGTAATCGTTATCACCTAAGGAAAATAATTTTAAATCTTCTTACCCTCGTAAATATGCATGTCCTTCATGTAAACAACCCCATCGTTTGTCTACTTGTCCCAAGTTTTTATCTCTTACACCACACCAGCGGTTTAACGCTTTAAAAACATTTAATGTTTGTTTCAACTGTTTTGGATCTTCTCACACTTTTAAAAATTTTAATTCTCCCTATACGTGTCGTCGGTGCAAAGGTCATCACCACACATTGTTGCACTTTAATTCGCCTTCAAACAACCCAGCTATTTCTGACAAGGAGCCTACTAATACTATTGAAGTACCTAAGACCCCTATTGTTAACCAAACCCCAGGGCCGTCGGCGACTGTCCTTAGTAGTACGACATGTACTTCTGATGTTCTCTTAGGTACTGCTGTAGCTTTTATCTATGATGTTATAGGTTGTCCTCACCCAGTACGTATGGTTCTAGATTCTGGGTCCCATTTTTCATTTATATCTTTTAGTTTAGCTAAACGCCTAAGTTTACCTCAAACCGATTTTAAGCAACCTATATCTGGAATAGGTCAGGCTTCTCTCTTAGGTTTCAAGAAAAAACTCATTTGTACAATATCGCCCAAGGATTCCTTCGAGCCTCGTTTTGAAACGGAAGCAGTAATAGTTCCAATTATTACTTCTAATATACCTACAACTGAACTTCCCTCTTCTGTTAGTTCGTAGTTTTCTTCTTTGCATCTTGCCGACCCCCGATTCTGGGAACCGGCGGCCCCTGTAGATTTTCTTTTAGGCAGCGATCTGTTTGCGTCTGTCCTTACAGGTGGCAAGCTTTCATTTGCTACGGAAGGTCCTAATGGTGTCTCTACCGTTTTTGGATGGGTTATGATGGGGAAGTTCAAAGGTCTGTCTACTCCCGACTCCAAGCAGGCTCTCAGTTCTCTGTTTGTGTCAGCTAGTTCACCCGGTATTGAAGATATTGTTAAGAAGTTCTGGGAGTTAGAGGAGCCTAGCTTTACTGTTTGTGGAGCCCCGGAAGATTTTATATGCGAAGAGCACTTCGTGAAAACCCATACCCGAGATCTTTCCGGTCGTTACATAGTTCACCTCCCTTTTAAGCCTACTGACGTTGATTTAGGAGACAACAGGCAAATCGCGTTGTCTAGATTTTTTAAACTTGAACAACGTTTACTTCGTCAGCCCTCGTTATATGATGAATATAATTCCTTTTGAAAAGAATATTTGGAATTAGGCCATATGTCATTATCTCAGAAAGAATCATCGTATATTATCCCTCATTACGGCGTGATAAAACAGGATAGTTCAACCACAAAACTTCGCGTCGTTTTTGATGCCTCGTTACAAACTTCGAAAGGTTCGCTAAATAATTCACTGCTTTCAGGGCCCAAGTTACAGACAGACATTTGTGATATTGTTCTTAATTTTAGACGCCATCCTATTGTGTTTATTGCTGACATTTGTAAAATGTTCAGACAAATTATTTTGCATCCTGACGATTGCAAGTATGTTCATATATTTTGGCGTTTCTCTCCAGAAGATCCAGTTTTAGAATATGAACTCAAGACTGTTACCTATGGTTTGACTTGTGCAGCCTTTCAGGCAATTCGCACATACAACTTATTGAAGACGAAGGCTCGTCTTTTCCTTTTGCTGCCCCGGTTCTTCTTCGTGATATTTATATCGATGATATCGTGAGTGGATCTGCTGATATCAATAGCGCTTTATCTTTACAAAATCAACTTGTTGGTCTTTTGAGACGTAGTGGTTTTGAACTCCGTAAATGGAGTAGCAATTGTCCTACTCTTTTAGATAATGTTCCTAAAGAACATCACGAGAAATCTTTGTCTTTTTCATCCAAAGAAGATCCGATTTTAAAAGTTTTAGGTTTGCAGTGGGACCCCGCCCGAGATTGTTTCTCCTTCTGTATTAGTCCACCTGCCGACATAGTTTTCTCTAAGAGAGCGGTGCTCTCTATCATTGCAAGGATTTATGATCCCCTTGGATTTCTTTCTCCTGTCGTATTTTATGCAAAAAAATTTGCTGCAAGAGTTATGGCAGTTTAAACTTGATTGGGACGAAGAATTACCTCCCTCTTTTAAAGAAAAGTGGTTATGTTTTATTAAAACTCTCTCTACCCTGTCTAAGGTATCTATACCACGGCATGTTCTCCCTCCAGACCGTGAATCTTGCCAATTACTTTGTTTCTGGGATGCGTCCCAAAAGGGTTATGCAGCTAGCATTTATCTACGCGTGGTTGCTAATTCAGGAC
>CATNVA010000062.1:0-54144 GCA_951217055.1 Gerris lacustris | reverse complement strand
CATGTGTTTGGTCATGTAACGTGTCAACATGCTAACATGTGCAACGTGTTAGCATGTCACATGATTAAGCTAACATGACACAACGTGTAGAGCCTTGACAGGAATAAAGCTAAGTACATGGTGCTCTGCTTCCCAATTTAACGCAAAAACCTCGTCTCTTGAACGAGGTTGATCGCCATGAGTTCATAAACTATGACCGCCCTAATAAGCTACTACAACCCCCCCCCCCCCCCCCCCATTTCTTTATAAACAAAAAGAACCAGGAAGCGGCGTGTACTATGTACGTATACGTATTTTACTCTTATAAAGCGTTGACACGTTTTCACGCCAGCGTTAATCATATGACATGCTTACACGTAAGTCCAAATAAACTTAAAAATTCTATTCAAAATGCAAAAAAAAAAATTAAATGAAATAATACAAAGGGAGCTGACAAAATAACGATGATGAGAGAAATTAGTCTGTTAAATAGTGTAGCACATAACTTCACGCAAAAGTTTGATGTTTTTTGACAAAATGGCATGAAAAATTAAAAAGTTTCCACAAGTGCTGTATATTTTATTAATCTAATTTTCGGCTGAACTTAAGGAGAAGATACGGTCGAGAATCGTTAGGCGTCTCAACTTTGCTTAGTTTATACACATGAAAGATTATATTCCTTTGTCAAACAGTGCATTTGTTTAATTTAAACATTTGAGAAATTATATATGTATGATTTGTTCGTAGGAGAGTTTATATCCCTTTGTGAAAAAAAAATGTTGGAACTTAACCGCCTACTTTTCTATAAACCACCTCATATTCTTCAGTTTTACCTAATCTTCAATACCTTTCATTTATACCCCACTAAAAATGAAAAAATACGTGTGGTGTCGCGGGACACCCGGTAGCAACGAAGTTCCTTACATTTTTCATTAAATATAAATTATAAAATCACCCTGCTAAGTACCTACGTATAGTTGCTAACTACTTATACATAGCGGAGTTAGAAAAGAGAAAATTAAAAGTAACGAACTGTTTGTACCTGGCAGAGTTAAGGCAAAATTAAAAGAAATTAATTATTTGTATCATTAAAGCAAGCGTCTTACTATAAATATATATTAAATATAAGAAAAAAGTTGATCATGATGAGTTTATAGTGAAAGAGTATGTTTGTGAAAGGAGTTTGGATTGAAATAGGACTGTTTTCTACCTACCAGGCCAATTTATTTAAAATATTATAAAATATATCTCTTCCCTACTCTACAGCTTCTGCTTGTATCAGGGTGACATTTTACATGATTATATTTTATTTATTTACAAAACAAAGTGGCATTTGTGACATATATAACAAAAATAATCAAAACAAGTCAAGTAACAGGCTTCGTTAATAACACTTTTTCGCGTCTTTTAAAGCTTACGTTTACGCGAGCGTTGCGCGTGAACGCTTGGGCGGATAACGTTTTCCGACGAACTCAGCCTGGGCATTGGTAAAATGAACATGTGTACCAAATTTAACTAACTCGGTGAGCTTTTACTACAAGTTATCGTCAAGGTGATTTTGTGACGGTGATTTTGTGACGTTTATTTTGTGACGGTGATTTTGGTCGTTTTTTTCGGATTCACTCCCGGGCTCCAGAACGTGCCATAAGGAACTTAGTTACAAAAAAAAGAAAATGGCGGATATGAATTATCCGCCATTTTGGATTTGATCTGATAATGTTGAGTGCGTTACATTTTTCCTGTGTTCACGTGAAAACGATCTTTAACACTAGAAAGTTTGATGTATTTATCTCTTTTGATTCAAAAGTTATTGGAACTGGTACAGAATGACAGACAGACACAGGAACGAAACTATAATGGTTTCTTTTTTTTCTTTTTGGTTTTACCAACAATTCCTAAAAATGAATAAATTAATCACTTCACTCTACATTTTCAAAGAATATATAAAGATTGTTAAAATATGTTTATATATAAAGAGATTCAATTCCCGACTAAACTTCATATTATAAAAACTGAAAAAAGAAGGAAATAGAAATAAATGAAAGAGAAATAAGGAAAAATAGAATCTAAAGTCGTTAGTGCATCAGTCACTTTAAAATAACTTTACTTGGAAGAAGCTGGGATATCTTCATCTCACTCGCACTTCAACTATACTTTTCTTTTTACTTGTTCGTGTATCATCTATCATAGATATATCTATCTATAATATGTAATATCCTCAGTAGGTATATAAGGTCTAAGGGCGTGGGATAGATCGATATTTCATATATAATAATGTGAACGGGAAATGGAAGAAAAGTTTATTTTTTAAAAAAAGAAGAATAGCAGGTTGCCGTTGTATAACAGTATTGGTTTGGAATCAATGGATACCATTTTCTTTTTCTTTTTCTTCTTCACTTCTTGTATTCCCTAGGGAAGTATCTTTATGAAATAGTTATCAGTATTGTTAGAGAAGTATTTATTTAGAAGTGAAACATGTCTTCTTATTTTTAAGACATGTCTCTTTTTTTGAGATCGTGTTTTTCACGGTTTCTTTACTTCACTTTCGTTGATAAATTGTATCTTGCTTTTTTTTTATATTTTATAAGAAATGAAAAAGAAAAAAATCCCCAAAAATTAAGAGAGTAGATTTAAAATGTTTGCTTCTTTGTCCAATTACATATCGTCAACAATACAATCAACGTTGATTTAAAACTAGTAAGAATGTTTTCACTTATAACAATGGCTCCCAAAAAAACTGACATTTTTTATTTAAAAAACCAAACATATTGATAGCTCCCCAAGCTTTTATCTTAAAGGACACACGGTTGCTCGTATACTGTGATCGCTCGGAGTACTGTCACTTCTAAAGAAATCTCCTTTTGAGTGCAGATGATTTGTTTTTTTTAATTTTATATTTTGCTTCCGAGCTTACCGAAGGTAACGGAAGCAATCTGATCGTTTCCAAGAACGAAATTATTTTATTTCTTCGATTTCAAACATTCCAAGACAGAAATTCGTTTCAGACATCAGGGATCATTTTTGGTTTCGAGTCTGCCACTCAATTTTTGCGAACCAACATGTCTTAGAAACTAAACGTTTCTCTGCCCTCATTTGTTTCTCTTCCACATGCGCACAAACATACCTTTGTTTACACCTATAGCTTAGAAAGTACTTATCTGATTTGTTTGAAAGTTTTATAGTTTACCGAAAGGTAGCCCGCAGATAGCCCCAGATTAATTTGAACTGTCTGCGCTCTTTAACTTTTGCTAAATTGATACTTTAATTCAAGAAAGAAATCAAAACAATTTTGACTGATTTAAAAAATACCGGTGTGGAAATGCCACACATGACTTCCATGAAATGTTGTGGTGTCAATACGTGAGCAAGAGAGAACTCAGTATAAACTACATCGTACAAACAGCTAATATTGATTATAGTTTTGCAACAGAAAGCCAAAATTAAACAAAAATAATAATGATAATAAACACAATTAAATATATAGTTAACATAAAAATAAAATGTTACCATATAAATGTCGGTAGAATGTAAAAAGATAAGAGAGAAAGGAGGTTTGTTTACATCTAGAGTTCTAGGTGAGTTTATGCGAAAACAAAACAAATTTATTAATCTTTATCCTTTATAACAAAAAAATTAATTATTCAATTTTTGTTTATTTGTTTACATTTTCTTTATACTTGCTTTTAACTATACGATATAAGAATATAATAATAAAAGAATTTAGAATCAGCTGATAAAAAAAAGTCGAAAATTTAACAAAAAACTGAAAAACATGTCTCTATTTAAGGTAGAAGGGATGGTCCTACGACAAAAAGTCATAGGACCAAAGTTGTAGATCTTTTAAAATCAGTTACCGCTGGTGTTATCCGCTTTTCGATACGACTTACAGTTTAGCCGCAATTTGGTTCCGAAATAAATCGGTCAATTATTTCGAATAATATAAGAGCTCAAAGTCGAAAATTTAACAAAAAATGACTATTTAAGGTAGAAGGGATGGTCCTACGACAAAAAGTCATATGACAAAAGTTGTAGATTATTTAAAATTGGTTAAACTGGTGTTATCCGCTTTTCGATACGACTTTCAGTTTAGCCGCAATTTGGTTCCCTTAAAAAAACCTTTAAAAAAAACACTAAAATACCAATATCTCCCAAACCGCTTGTCCGATTTTGCTCAAAAAGTATAGGTACAATCTACCATATAGGACACATATATACCTCAAAGGAAATTGAAATCAAATAAAGCCTACTAAAGTTATCGTCGACAGACCGATTTCGTGCTTAAGTGACTGTAGCTCCGAAACGTCGTAAGCTACGATGTTCGGGTTTGCGCCATCAGTTTTTCCGTCCAAAGTTCTAAAAAATGCCGAAAACCGCATCTCAATACGATGTCTTGAAGCGATGTTATAAAGGTTTTAAGTTCCGAACGAACGTACGTACGTACGTACGTACATACATACGTACGCACAGACATACATGTATATGAAACGGATTTCAATGATACCCCCGGGTCCGTAAGACCCCTCCTTCACAGAGATCTCGGAATCACGTTTTGGAGGGTATCACCATACTTCCATTTTCATGGAAGTAAAAAGGGGGGAAACAATTAAATAAATCAGACAAAAATGGCGTGTAAAAGCATAAAATCAATAAAGTACAAGATAGGATGCGAGGAAGCAATGCGCCACACCAATAGTCTATTTCCCACCAATAGGCAGTCTATTTTAATAGTATAAAGATGAATTAAATTACATAATATGGGATTTAAAATCACTTTGTATTTGAGATGTTTTTTTTTTTACTTTTTCGCATTGAATTTTTAAAACAAAAAAAAAACTTGCATCATGTCAAAAAGAATGATAAGAACATTATCTAACGTTAAAAAAAATGAGGGAGGGGGGGGGGGGAGATGAAGTAGGATAAAAACATATGGGGTAAGGAGAAAAAAAGGAATTTAATTTTCAAAGACCCGAGGACCAATCAGGAAATAGTGCAGCTGAGCCACCCAAAACCTTTTTGCTAAGGATATTGAGTGTCCAATCAGTGCTCTTTCTGATGAAACACCCTCCATTTTCCTTTTCCAACGGAATCACGAGACAATGCTCGGCCAACTCAAAGAGCACTTTAAGCTTTTAGACTATGAAAGCCACATAAGCTTTGGCTAAGCGAAACAACGGTAGAAGGCAAAATGTAATTGCGAACTTTAAAAGTACAAAGGTTTTAGAGAAGCAAGAACAACTTGTAAAGTTGCGGGAATGAAAACAAAGCTTTCACATAAGTTCAACAAGAGTAAGTTCTTAGAGGGAATAACTTCCTTCTAGTACTTTGTCTTTGTACCTTTAGAACTAAAAGTAAATGTACAGAAAAAAAACATTAAAATAAAAAAAATAAAAAATCATGTTTCTGAAAGCAGAGAAAAGTTTACTTAATGTTTTTTAAAAAAAAATCAAGAATGGTTTAGCTTTATTACATTTAAAATATTCTGCTTTTATATTATTGAAGCGAGCGCAAGCGAGCTTCTTACATTCAACGAAATATGCATCTTGTCTGTCTGTCTGTCAGTAACGTTTACGCGTGTGACGATAACTTGAGTAAAAGTTGACCGATTTAGTTGAAATTTGGTATACATAATCTTCTTACTAATACTCAGGCTAAGTTCGTTGGACAGCGTGATCCGTCCAAGAGTTCGCGCGCAATGCTCGCGTAAACGTGAACTTCAAATTTAAAATTGGAATTTCAGGACGGGAAAAAATTCTATTATCACCTACTCGATGAGACGAACATTTTTTTCAAATAACATTTTTCAGTAAAACCAACAACGACACTGCTATGAATTAATAAAGATCGCTAAAACTATTAAAGCGGACCTAAACGTTTAAAATAGAGAAAACAACCTTTTTACCGATATCTTACGTTCTAACGTAACGATCTTAATAAAACTTCATATACATCGTCTAAAGTATAATTGAAACAAGTATGTAAAATTTCAACTTGATACATGCAGTAGTATTTGAGTAATGAAGTGATACATTTATAATATTAGTTTAAAAGCTATTTCGGGTGGTTAAGATTCTTATAGTCGTTTTGTGTGTAGGTTTGTTATGAAGTAAAGCTTTGTACCGAGTACCCCCACTCTAGCCCTCACTACTCTCTTCCACTTATCTTCAACTATGACATTCATCATGATTAACAAATTTCAATATTCAGTATTTTATTGCAATACGCTCGCTTCAATGATAGAGCCACGCGATGCCTAGTATATATATATATATATATATATATATATATATATATATATATATATATATATATATATATATATATATATATATATATAGAGAGAGAGAGAGAGAGAGAGAGACATGGTGTCCCACAATAAAATGTCATAACGAAACTGGTGTTATATTTTAAAAAATGTTATATTTTTTAAAATTTTACCACGAAATTCCAGAGCATTCTTTCTCTTTAGTGTGGCAAATTCAGGAAAAACATCTTCTTTCATCAGCTTCCAAATGGTATAATTTTAGATCGACGGACTAGATTTTGACTTATGGCGGATTGAAAGTTACCAAGCGTGAAATTATTCAAACAGGCATGTATATTGTATATGCTGTTTTCTCTGTGAATGAATTTTTATCTTAAATAACCAAATCGAAATTAAACCTAAATTTAAATATGATACTTTTATGTTTAATTTTTTTTTGGTGCTTATACTGGATATATGGTAATCATGCTAATATTCATTCAAAGTAGTCTACAAGCTGCGTATTTTAACGCAACAATTGTTTGGATACGGTCAACTCGACGGACACAATTGCCCAAAGAATTTTTTTGTCGACAGACCGATTTCGTGCTTAATGACTGAAGCTCCGAAGTGTCGTGACCTACGATGTTCGGGTTGGCTCCATCAGTTTTTCTAACAAAAGTTCTAAAAAATGAAGCAAGCCGCATCTCAATACGATGTCTTGAAGCGATGTTATAAAGGTTTAAGTTCCGAATAACGTACGTACGTATGTGCATACATACAAACGTAAAAAAATAATTAAAGTTACTAATACCCTACAGAAGAACCCCCCCCCCCCTTAACTCTAAATAAGAATAAGCCCATATTCCGACTACTTATCCGATCGAGCTCATGTATCAGGACAATAGTTTCGTTACGTGTAGAGTAGGGTATCATTTGTGCACGAAAGGGGGCTTAGCAGGGTACTTGAGCTAATATAGATTTAAAGTATAAAGTATAATTATAATTTAAGAAAGTCTCATTATTATTTATAAAAAAGGACTAAATTAAAAAAAAAAAAAAACATCAAAGGAGAACACAAAAGAAAGAAGTTTTAATTATAATTTACACCGAATACATATTACTTACCCTAGCAAATTTCATCTAATTTTTTCTTTTTAATATAACATAATAGAGAGGGGACGGTTAAAAACAAAATAAAAAAGTACAAAAATTAAAAAATTGAAAGTTTATAACTTTTTTTTCGTCAATCGAATTAGCACGTTTTAATTCGAAAAGAAAGAGGGAGGGGGGGGGGGGGGGCGAGAACAAAGAAAATTTTTAACAAAAAAATAACAAAAATAAAGTTCCATTGTTAGAAAAAAGCGCAACAAGCGGGAAGGATGCGACTAATGATTCTATTTACCAGTGACCTCTTGGATAATTAAAATGATTTAAATAACAAAAATAACAAAGGTCAGCAAGGACTCGAGAGAAATTATACAACAAAATACATTCATAGTTAATTACTGTGATTTTTATTTAATTGCAAAAGAATACACAGGGTGGTTCTATATCCCCCCCCCCCCCCCCTCATAACTTTATGAACGATTTGATTAATGAAACTTGGGGGATCCGTACCATGTAAAGGGAAGTTTGTTTTCATGCTATTGCGCACTAGGGCAACATTTTGCCCACTGACCACCCAACTTCAAAATTTCAAATAGAAATATTTATTTTTTATAGCAGATTTTAATTCTATTGTAAAAAAGAAGAATATTTTACTTCAAACATTTTTTCTATCTCTAATATTTCGCCCCCTATATGGTGCAAAAGTATAAAAATGGTAGATTTCAGCGTCTGGAGGCAAAATGGGTAGTTGCCCTAGTTGTTGGTTGCAAGTGGATGAATTCACACTTCCCTTTACATGGTACAGATCCCCAAGCTCTATTAATATATTTAACAGCTTTTAGTTTTTATAACGATATAAGTCTTATTGCTTCCAAGCTCACCGAAGGTAACGGACGCATTGTGCTCACTTTTGAGAACGAAAAAATTATATGTCACCGATTTTAAAAATTCTAAGACAGTAACTCGTTTCAGACATTTAGGAACATTTTTGGTCTCGTGTTTGTCTGTCTGTCGGTCCTTGAAACGTGTGACGATAACTTGAGTAAACTTCGACCGATTTTGATGAAATTTGGTAGACATGTTCATGTTCATACAAACCAATGCCCAGGACGAGTTTGTTGGACAACGTTATCCGTCCAAGCGTTCACGCGCAACGCTCGCGTAAACGTGAACTTCAAATTTAAAATTGGTATTTTAGGTCGGGAAAAAATCTAACTTCATCTATTCAATGAGACAAACATTTTTTTCAAATCCAGTTTTTTAGTAAAACAAAAAGCGACACCGCTATGAAGTGTTAAAGATCACTAAAACTATTAATATAGATTTTACACTTTAAATAATATAACAATAAAGTACATAATAAGATGCGAAGAAGCTATGTGCCACATTAATTGGCAGTCAATTCTTTTACTATTTTCTTTGTGTGGGTCAGTTGAAACCACTTGTAAAGGACAGAATTTAAGAAGAGTCTTCAAAACTCTATTCATTTCAGGCCAAAAACTGCAGTTTCAATTTTTTGTGTTGTTTCGGAGAACAGGTCTGTCTGGAGAACTGTCAGGGGTCCTCTACATAAAAAAAAAATCATACCCTAGCATAATAATACTTTTAAAGTATCTTTATAAAATAATTCATCTTTTTAGATTGCTCCAATTTTGTTCAATATTTTCTTACTAATTGCGATTTCTGAACAATAAATAAATATTATAAATTTAAAAAGACAAAAAAAAGACTTTCTCGTAAACTATAAATTTCATATAACCTACACTAGCTTACAGTATCCCTAATACTGATGAATTTAATAGAAAAAATATACTAGTTTCAGATCATGATGTATTAAGGTTATATAAATTAAATACATTGACGTATTTTAAATTTTCATTAAAAAATAAAAAAATACAAAAGGGTATATATTCAAGCAGAAAATAATGGTTTATTAATAGCTTTGATGTTTTTATCTAAAGTACAAGCTATTATCAGAGAAAAAAAATTTAACAGGAAACTACCCTTACTTCCGAGTGCTTTCAAAACGTGTAGCATTTACGGTAGCACTCTAAATAAAAGTACCCAAGGGACAAGATAGTTTAACCAGTTTCAAAGGCTCAATTTGATATCAAAGTGTAGCTAAGATGGCCAATCACCAAACAGCATTTGCTAAGCACTCTAAACACGACACTCTAAGGACATCAAAGTAACAGCCAGTGAACTTCAAGGTATCAAAAGGATTGTGAAGAGCAGGTGCAAGCTGCGATCAAGAACAGTGGTTTGCCCGTTCGGGAGAACCATCGATAATTGGAATGCTAGGTGAGCTCTTTTAAGGCAAGATGCTGGTACCTGAATAGAAGACGTTTTCCTCAATATGAACCTAAAGTTAGCAAACTGACCATGGTTTATACTCATGCCATTATACTTTGTTATTCTGACAGTGTGGGAAAATCGAAAAAAAAAAAAAAAAAAAAATTTGCTTGCATACAAGTCTGCAAGACAGTGAGACATTTTCACGTATCGCTTTTTGGTGTCGTTTTTTGGTGTCGTTTTTTGGTAACGCTTTTCGAGTTTATGTGCCTAAGTAAGACATGAAAATGTGAAAAAAATTTGAGCGTGCAGTTTTTGCGTTTGTATATTAGGAATTAAATCGAACATATGTAGTGCAGGAAGAAAGAAAGTACTTTTCTTCGTTTCAAGTTTATTAAGAAGTAATATTTTAGCTTCTTCACCCATATTTTTATAATAAATGCAAAAACTTATAGTATAACAAAAAATAATAAAGTAAAAAATAAATTTTACGTATGCAAGTTTATTAGGAATAAAATTCTAAGGGTTATGGCGTTTGCCCGGTCCAAATCGAAGGAGTAGAACAGAAGTTTTAGTTGTTGAAGGGGGGGGGGGGGGGGGGGCACCACTTGGAGAGAGAGGAAGTCGGGGTGTAGAGCCAGTTACCGCGCAAGGTGAAGATGTAGCCCCAAAGATGGCGAGTCCGCGGGGGGAAGGCTGAAGGCTCTTTCTAAAACCCTCTAGACTAGACTATACTATGAGACTGCGATATACCTCCTGCAACTGTCTATCTTGACTGGATTGCACCTCCTATATCTTTCTAACTCCCTGTTACACACGTGTAACGTTTTTGGCTTAGATTTTTACTAACGTTTTTCGATATGTGGCAAAGCCAAGACATGAAAATGTCAAAACGGGAGGGAAACCAATGAGACTCGAGATTTTGGCGGTAGTAGGTCGGGCCAACTAGGCAAACAAAAATATCACTGGATAACCTTAAGATAACGCCTAGTGGTTTTAATTTTTTCCTCACATATAGGTTGGCCAATCTGAGCTGTCAGATTTACAGTTTTAAATTTTAATTCGAGTGAAAACCATAATCCATGGAAGTAACGATAAAACATTTTATCTACGATTGATACGAAATATAAACATTATATCTCTGTTTAGATGCGTAGAAAGTGATTATTTACGTACTTGAATTCATTGCGCATGCGCGTCTCATGGTTCTGATGAATTCCTCTTCTTTACCACGCTAGCGCGGTAAAGAAGAGGAATTCTTTAGCTTTACGCACGATTAGCGAGTTTGTTTACATTTAACAAAACTAATTTGCTATTCTTTTATTAAAGTAACTGTTTATATCGAGTTTTTAGTGAAAAACAATGAATGAATCAAGTGGCTTAGACGAAAATGTAGAGAATAATACTCCTCCAGAAATAATTAATTCGGCAAAAAATACAACTCAAGATTAATGCCATCTTTATCAAGAGAACAGATACGAACTTACATACAGCAAGTTTATTTTTTCTGTATTTATTATTTAAATCTAACAATCGTAGATAAAGTACGGAACGCAACTCGTGGGAAAACGGCATTTTGCATTGCTCGTGTGGTTTTACTACCCTCGCTGTCACTCGGGTGCAAACTCCTCACTCGCATGCAAAATGCTACGTTCCACACTCGACGCGTAATGTACTATTACAAAAAAACCGTATAATTCTAAAAGATTGTAAGTAGCCTTTTCTAAACAATAAAATATTTATAGCTATAAAGATATAAATATTTATAATAGCTATTAATAATTATTTATTATTTTAATTTTATTTTTATTTAACTAAAAAGTTTTATACTAATGTTTATTTTTTTTAAATCCTTTTCAAGGTTTATTTTTTTAATCTAGAGTAAGGAAAAACTTGAAAAAGGTCAGTTGAAGCCACTTGTAAAGGACAGAATTTAAGAGGAGTCTTCAAAACCCTTTTCAATTCAGGCTAAAATTAGCTACAGATCTTGTAGAACCCCCGAAAAGGTACCCACTTAAAGAGAAGTAACAAAAAAAAACGTAAGAACGGAATTGTAACAACAGACAGTTAATTGTAGCGAATAATTCTGAGTCAAAGAGATAGATAGTCAAATCTATCTTCTCTCAGTCATTAAGATCTATCTATCTATCTTTTAGATCTACCTATCTCTCTGTCTTTCAGATCTATCTATCTTTTAGATCTATCTCTCTGTCTTTCAGATCTATCTATCTTTTAGATCTACCTATCTCTCTGTCTTTCAGATCTATCTATCTTTTAGATCTATCTCTCTGTCTTTCAGATCTATCTATTTAGATAATAATAATTTATCTTTCTATTTAGTCTTTTAATAGTTGTTATATTTATAATTCTGAAATCTTCGAGATTGCAATTTAGTAAGTTAATTTTTAATATTTTATAAGGAGAATGAAGAAAATGGCGAAGGTCATCGGCCATGCAGTAATACCGAATACTGGTTTTGAAAGTTAGAGAACAGGGTCTTTATTATTTATAATTTTTAATTGATACGATTAATTAATAACATTATATGATAAATTAATATAGCCTTTTAATTTAATTAAAAGTAAGGGGCGGATCCCCAAGTTTTACTATAAATTAATTCCTAAATTGTAAGTAATTATTAACATTTTAAAACAATTGATAACAAGATAAAGTGGTTATCTTGCACAACATAAATCGTACATTCAAAATTCGTTTTGTTGCGTGAAATTAATTGATTTCCACTGTCCGTATAATTGCTCTTAAATTCTCATACAAGCGTTTTCTGCAAAACACATGCTATACAACCCAAAATCGTATGAATTCAATCTTATTACAATTGCATGGGGTGCTAAATTTAACCAAGCTAACCGATAGAGTTTAAACATTTAAGTCAAAGTTTGCCTGCAGCCCTCATCAATCAAGCTGCTAATATTTATCTGGGGGGGGGGGGGGGGCTGATTGAATCTAGGTCTCTCTCACAACACGGAGAGATTCATTACAGTTACCATCATTCATTCAGTTATCAATCAAATTTTCAAGTTCCGTAAACACGACAGCCCTTTAGATAAAGCAATCCTCTGCTATTTCAAATAGTTTAAAGTTCTCGAAAACAATCAACTCTAAGGTTTGTTTTATTCAAGTTTAGAGTATATTTAGATAAAAGGCAAACACAACTAACCACACGAGCTAGATAGATATAGTGTAAACGGACAGTTTCACACAACAACCGACTTAATCCTTTACATATATTATTATAAGGTTCGATTTGTTACTTTTTCTCACCTATGGTAGGAAAAGTGTTGTTTTCAACCAAAAATTTGTTTCCGACATTTCAATTGAATTATCCGTTTGGGGTGTTTTAAGACCTCCTGAGTGGTTTTCCAGCAATACGTTTGCATGTGTGTTATAATTGTAGCGTCCAGGGTATTTAACCTAAAGAGTTGACAGAAGAAACTTGGCAGAACAATCAGTGCTTACTTCTAGTTGTGCCACCTATTCTTTTCTTGTGACTTTGCAAATACGCACCCTGTTCCGTGATAAGGTTCTTGAACCCGAAAATACAATATTAACAGCTTACGGAAAATAATCTAACTTAGAAAGCTATAGAAAACTCGATTTTATAAGATTGAAAAAACCAAGAACGTCTTCTACATTTTTGTCAAGACTACATCAAATGTAAACAAACAATAACAAATCATTAAAAAACCCAGGTTGGTTCTCTCAACACACCCCAAAGAGGCTAAAATTAAATGCAGTGTCGTATACAAATTTGTATTCTTGTGCTGCGACGCTCAAATGAAAAAATAATATTTATTATTTCATTGAAGTTTGTAGTATGTATTTTCCAAGTCAGAAAATGTTTTTAAATTTAAACGTGCAGAGTGATTTGGGAAAGAGAATAGAGAGAGGGACAGACAAACATCATGTACTTGCACTGGATAAGTTAGACCTAGTAGAACTTACTCGGACAGTGGCAGACTTGGCTAAACCTATCATCTCACAACTTTTTACGTGAGACTTGGCTTATTTTTTTACCCTAGCGTTTTTGTTGTGATTAATATCAATTGTACACATTATTTTTCAAATGTATAATTTGCTTTGCTATTTTATTATTTAATTTGTTTGAAGTATAAAGTTAAAGCGAGCGATAAAATAAGCATCCTGTCTGTTTCTCTGTCTTTCAGTTAAGTTTACGCTTGTGAAGATAACTTTAACTAAATTTGACCGATTTAGTTAAAGAATTGTACTTGCTCTGGATAAATTAGACCTAGTAGAACTTACTCGGACAGTGGGAGACTTGGCTAAACCTAAGATCTCAAAACATCTTACGCGAGACTTGACTTATTTTTTTACACTAGTGTTTTTGTTGGGATTTACCTTTCTGTAAGACAAACAAATCCAACAAATTTAATTTTGATATTGGCCGCCACTTTGAAATTATCGATTTTTGAATTTTGAATTTTAAAATACCGAAACTATACATTTTTTTTTTTTTTTTTTTTTACACATAGCATATCGTTGGAACCGGTAAAAAATAAGGAACCAAATATAAAAAAAACAAAATTCCATTTATTAGTTTAAAAGTTGTAAGTTAACATAATTATTTAATATTAGTGGGATGCTTTTGTTAAACGTCAAAGTTTGTTAACATCTGTCAAAATACTGCCAAAATTCAATTAATTAAATAAATTAAATAAAAAATAAAAAATAATGTATAACATTTTTTTTTTTTTTTTTTTTTTTTGCAAAATAATAATCAAATCCTTAGTTCAAAACGGTCACCCATCCAAGTACTGACCACGCCCAACGTGGCTTCCTCCTGCTGTGAAGCAACAGGAACGACAACTTTAGTGGTCTCTGAAGTGAAGAAAAGTTCTGAAGTACCCCGTGCCCGATTTTTTTGAGAATAAGCTCTACATTTAACTTTATATATTCATGAGTGTATGTTTGTATGTTGTACTATTTTGTGTTTATACCATGGACTTATTGTGTTTAAATATTTCTAACAGAGCCCACCTTGTGACTGTACATTCAGGAACTGTTTAAAAATAACATAAATATAGAAATTGTTAATGAAAATAAATAAAAAGATTTTGAGATGGAAGTAAAGTTAAATTTGAATAAATTATAGAATATAAAATGTATAGAGTTTTGCCGGGTTGTATATTTTTAAAAATATATATTATACAATACACGACGACGGTTTTAACCTTTTTCATAAATTAAGCGATGGGAGGGGTTAATTAAATTTAGGTTTGGAGGATAGATTGATAGAAATGGAAGGGGGGTTGAAAGATAAGGTGGGGGGGGGGAGCAAATTAAATTTTGATGGGGTACCTTGATGGCAAAACGGTGTACCGAAACCTCCTCCCCTCGATCTGCCAGTGTATCACTGAGACCGCACATCCTTCTAAAATCCCTTCGAGGTCGAAAATCCCAAATCCTACTTCGAGCTTTAAAGGTTAGATTAAATTTACAAGAGCTGTTTCCCGAGTTTTCGAGTGCTACAGTTGGACGAATGGAATGAGGATGGATCGAGTCAGCAGCTTTCCCAGTAAATGGAGGGGGAGGGGATGAGTTCGGTAAGGGTAAATCAGAAACCCAGGGGGGGGGGGGAGAGGTGATGCGAAACGCTAAAATTTAGAAACCATTCCTGATTAAGGTCTGACAGAACATAGCCATCTCGTCTAAACTAACCTTTGAATCACCTGAATAATGGAAAACTCCTGCATACGCCCAAATCAAATTCACACAGCAGAGATTTTCAAATTGAATTATTTAATATTAAATAAATAAAATAATTATTAAAAAAAAAAAAAAAAATGCTGGACAGAGACAAAGCTAAAGTATAAATTAATAAAAACAAAAACCTTGTTTTGTCGAAAATAAGTAAATAAATAAATAATATTGAGTGACATTAAACAATCAAAAACATTATGGACATGTAGAATTTTAAAGTAATAATAAATATAAAATGAAACCAAGCAAATTACATTTAACGCAAATTTAATGCTATAGAAACCGGAAAATAGGAATAATAAATAAAACCAATCCTACTAATTCTGCCGTTAATTTAAAACTAAATTTATCTTCAATTTATTTTAATATTTTTCAGTATGAAAGATGTTTATTGTCCTACTTTTTGAAAGAATAGTATTGTGCCATCATTATACAGAAAAATATGGTCTAATCATTGTCCTATTATGTAATTAAAGTACCGGTGTGGAAATGCCACACATGACTTCCATGAAATGTGGTGTCAATACGTGAGCAAGAGAGAACTCAGTATAAACTACATCGTACAAACAGCTAATATTGATTATAGTTTTGGAACAGAAAGCCAAAATTAAACAAAAATAATAATGATAATAAACACAATTAAATATATAGTTAACATAAAAATAAAATGTTACCTTATAAATGTCGGTAGAATGTAAAGAGATAAGAGAGAAAGGAGGTTTGTTTACATCTAGAGTTCTAGGTGAGTTTATGCGAAAACAAAACAAATTTATTAATCTTTATCCTCTATAACAAAAAAAGTAATTATTCAATTTTTGTTTATTTGTTTACATTTTCTTTATACTTGTTTTTAACTATACGATATAAGAATATAATAATAAAAGAATTTAGAATCAGCTGATAAAAAAAAGTCGAAAATTTAACAAAGTACCGGTGTGGAAATGCCACACATGACTTCCATGAAATGTTGTGGTGTCAATACGTGAGCAAGAGAGAACTCAGTATAAACTACATCGTACAAACAGCTAATATTGATTATAGTTTTGCAACAGAAAGCCAAAATTAAACAAAAATAATAATGATAATAAACACAATTAAATATATAGTTAACATAAAAATAAAATGTTACCATATAAATGTCGGTAGAATGTAAAAAGATAAGAGAGAAAGGAGGTTTGTTTACATCTAGAGTTCTAGGTGAGTTTATGCGAAAACAAAACAAATTTATTAATCTTTATCCTTTATAACAAAAAAATTAATTATTCAATTTTTGTTTATTTGTTTACATTTTCTTTATACTTGCTTTTAACTATACGATATAAGAATATAATAATAAAAGAATTTAGAATCAGCTGATAAAAAAAAGTCGAAAATTTAACAAAAAACTGAAAAACATGTCTCTATTTAAGGTAGAAGGGATGGTCCTACGACAAAAAGTCATAGGACCAAAGTTGTAGATCTTTTAAAATCAGTTACCGCTGGTGTTATCCGCTTTTCGATACGACTTACAGTTTAGCCGCAATTTGGTTCCGAAATAAATCGGTCAATTATTTCGAATAATATAAGAGCTCAAAGTCGAAAATTTAACAAAAAATGACTATTTAAGGTAGAAGGGATGGTCCTACGACAAAAAGTCATATGACAAAAGTTGTAGATTATTTAAAATTGGTTAAACTGGTGTTATCCGCTTTTCGATACGACTTTCAGTTTAGCCGCAATTTGGTTCCCTTAAAAAAACCTTTAAAAAAAACACTAAAATACCAATATCTCCCAAACCGCTTGTCCGATTTTGCTCAAAAAGTATAGGTACAATCTACCATATAGGACACATATATACCTCAAAGGAAATTGAAATCAAATAAAGCCTACTAAAGTTATCGTCGACAGACCGATTTCGTGCTTAAGTGACTGTAGCTCCGAAACGTCGTAAGCTACGATGTTCGGGTTTGCGCCATCAGTTTTTCCGTCCAAAGTTCTAAAAAATGCCGAAAACCGCATCTCAATACGATGTCTTGAAGCGATGTTATAAAGGTTTTAAGTTCCGAACGAACGTACGTACGTACGTACGTACGTACGTACGTACATACATACGTACGCACAGACATACATGTATATGAAACGGATTTCAATGATACCCCCGGGTCCGTAAGACCCCTCCTTCACAGAGATCTCGGAATCACGTTTTGGAGGGTATCACCATACTTCCATTTTCATGGAAGTAAAAATTATTATAACCAACCTATTGAAATAATATTATTGTCCTATCAATATACAGAATATTATTGTCTTATCATTGCCCTACCTTATGAATGAATATTATTGTCCTATTACTATACAGAATATAATTGTCTAATCCTTTTCCTATTAATAGAAAGATTATTATTGTCCTACCTATTGCAATAATAATATAGTGTTATCAATATACAGAATATTATTGTCTTATCATTTCCTACCTTACGAAAGAATATTATTGTTCTATTAATATACAGAATATTGTTGTCTAATCATTGTCCTATCAATAGAATGATTATTATTGTCCTACCTTTAGAAATAATAGAATTGTGCTATATTTATTCAGAATATTACTGTCTAATCATTGTCCTATCAATAGAATGAGTACTATTGTCCTACAGTCCTATCTATTAAAAGAATATTATTGTCAATCAATATTGACAGATGAGACTATAATAGCATTGAAGGGGAAACAATTTAACGAAAAAGAATTTTTGACAATGACAAATAACCGTTTATTGTTGTATATTATACATCAAAAACCCTAACTAATACATAAATATTAATACTACAGATCAACTACAACAAACTAATTGATACGAAAATCATCAAAAAATAAAGGCAACAATAACAAGGGTTAATTGGACAGGCCTTAACTATATTTTTTATCTACAAAAGACTCAAACAAGGATGATAACAAAAAAAAAAACACCAATTTTTATTTATCGGAGGATCCCAAGATTAATGATTAGAAATAGGCGGGAGTCTTGTGTTTATTATTGTTTTGGCTACGGTAGAAGAAAAACACGGAAAAAAACACCAAAAGGACAAGGGTCTATTGTAGAAGTTTTGAAGGGGGGATATTGTAAACAAGCGTTATATAGGTCGGCGCCTTGAGGGTTCCACTGGAAACTCAGTGGGCGGGGTGCCTTATGGAGGCGGGTTGAGTGGGAAATAAGGCGCCCTAGGAGGTGATCATCTCAAGAGAGGACACTACAACAACTGTTACTTGTGTATTTCAACCTTCCTTTAGAATTACTTCATTCAATGTCACTTTCAAATACATTAAAATATTCATTTTAATGGAGAAAATAGAAATGAAAAGTTTTAAAAACAAAGCAATTATAAGTCTGATGGGAGTAAAACAACATATTCCACTCATTTGCGAAGAGGAATGAAGTGATTCTAACAAAAACAATCACATTGCAGTGAGTCAAGAAACAATTACTAAAACATTTCACAAGATTTGGTTTACCTGACACCTTGGTGTCTGACAACGAAACCCAATTCACATCAAAAATATTTTTACAATTATTAACAAGCTGTAGGATCAAGCACAAAGCTACAGCTCCCTTCCATCCAAAATCAAATAGACATGGAGCTGTCCAAACCACTGTAAAAGTAATGTCTACACGATGGGGCAATAATGTGAATTGGCTGTCATTTTGTTAGAAATTTAAAAAAAATGGGCTGTGTTTTAACAGAAAGTTTATTTGAAGGTGTAAAATTGATGACATTAAGTTAAAATTGAGTTGATGCACATTGTCGCTCGATATTCCTTGCAATACTCTCCATTGAACGAGCAATACGGGGCGGGTCACTACTTGCCACATCTCTAGTGGGCCCAGTTTGCACGAGACCCTCAGCCAAACTGTTGGCTGTGGACATGGCGCAGGATGACGAGGAAAATGACGACGACATTCACGCTGCGTTAAAACAACAGACCGGGAATTGGTCAAATAAGCACTGCATTTGCTCCCGTGGTACGTACAAGAGTTTCCCTCAAGACTGGAGAAAAATAACACAAATAAAACCAAAGATTTCAATTTGTTTTGGAATTATTAACTAAATTTACAAATGTTTAATGTGTATACCTTTAATTTTAACAAAAACAAAAAAAAGTATACCTCTTATAGTAAAAAAACTAATGAAAATTATGCATGCAATTCGTGCAACACTAATTTTTTTTTTAAAATAAATGTACGTTGGCTACACTGTTTATAAATCTTATTATTTTACTATTTCTTAAAACAACGTCAGTATTATTAACTTAAGCTAATGGGGTACTCACTTTCCTCTCTTATTTTTACTTTCCTCCCTTATTTTTACTTTCCTCCCTTATTTTTACTTTCCTCCCTTATTTTTGCTTTCCTCCCTTATTTTTACTTTTCTCCCTCATTTTCACAACTAGGCTGTAATGGGATCCATTGCTTCCTATAAACTAGGGTGGAATGTAAACGTTTTCTCCTTTTTGGAGGAAAAGATTATTCTTATATTAAGTATTTTATTATATTATGAATATTATTAGTAGTAAAGGAATCTTATCAACTAATAATACACAGTCGGACCTCCTTATAACAAACTTCTGTACCACAAAAATCTCTTTATAACAAATTTTTTATACAGGGTGGGGCAAAAGATATGAATCGGTTTAGAACGGCTAGCGCTCGGCTTGTGGTGGTGGGGGAAAAGGGGAGGGGCTTCGTAGTAGCAGAGGGAGAATTTTGTTTTTTTAGGTAAAATTTTAGAATCCATCTAATTATTATTTTATTTATTTATTTTTTTTTTTAGAATCTATCCATTAATTTTTAGAAACTAGTTCTTTTTAGTTAGACTTTGGCTATTGGGCTTGTGATAACCCAAGGGAAATGGTAAGTTAAGATTGGCGGTGTTTTTATATTCCTTGATTTTTTTAGAAGCATTTTTAAGAGTTTGTTGATCTAGTACCCTGATAATGTTGTGTATTCTCCCTCTATTAGTTTAAGTGAAATCGGAAACATCTTTGCACTGTACAGAGAAACCTCTAAGTCTTAAAGTAGACTTGGTTTCCAAAGTTTATAAAGCTCTTGACTCTTCTTACAGTGTAATTTACTCACCATAAAAATCCCTAAAAATAATCAATGCTTTCAGAAAAAGTTAATCTATTCAAAGACATAGATAAAGGAATGAAGAACAAAGAAGAATTTCGTAAATATAAAATCGCTTCAATAGTCAGGGTGCCCATAGGCAAAAAAGTCAATTATACATACTCTTTCCAAACCTCTTTGTATGGCTTGTGTAGGCCAAGTCTGACACCGTTTTCCTCTGTCATCTTATTTGGTTTTGGGGCGTTTTTCCTTATTTGAACCCTATAACTTTGACGCGTCACACTGGAATTAATATTAATTAATATCCAGCTGATTTTCTCAAGATACATTATTTGAACCCTATAAGTCAACATTTTAATATTGTCTGACGCAGAACTTTTTCCGATTTTCTAGTCTGACGCGTCAAAGTTATAGAGTTCAAATAATGAAAACCGCCCCAAAACCAAATAAAATGACAGAGTAAAACGGTGTCAGACTTGGCCTACACAAGCCATACAAAGAGGTTTGGAAAGAGTATATATAATTGGCTTTTTTGCCTATGGGCACTGGGCACCCTGACTACAAGTTCAGTGTCTGCAATTTGGAAGACCGAGATTCAATATTTAAACTTTTAATACGTTTCCATGATGCTAAAATTCGGATTGAATCCTTATTTAAGATTTAACAAGTCAGATGATTCCATGAGTGGTAATGTATCCGTATTAAATACGTGTTCAACATACCAATCAATAATAATAAATAATTTTGTAACCTTCACCTTTTATTATCAGGTTTTTTATGTTTGTTGTTAAAAACAAAACTAATAGTTGTTGCATACGAGTCCGCAAGACAGTGAGACATTTTCATGTTTTCGCTCTGCGTAAACTACCGACATAAAATGAAATAAAATCGGTAATTTATTCAAGTAATTGATAAAAGTAGATGGAAGATAATTTTTATTCTTATCTCCACACCAGCACTGCTGCGGCTTGATTACAAAATACTGAATTCAAAGGCGCCGGCCCGCCTTCTACGAATTGTTAATATGCCTTCATACTAGGTAGGCCGAGAGGGCTGAGAGTTGATGGCGACCTCCTGTACTTTCCTATCTCCCTGTCACACGTATAAATATTTTCGACTCTCTTCGGCCCTATGACGTACGGTGGAGGGAGGCCCAACAGCTGGGAGACTGGATTATTACACACCTCCTATAGCTTTTTAACTCCCTGTTATACTTTTCTGAGTTTTTAAGCTAAAAGTAACGTAACGTTTTTGACTTATGTTCTATAGCCTAAACATAAAAATGTCAAAAATGACAAATAAAGGTTGTTTTTGTTTGAGTGGAGAGTGTGTTGTTTTGACAGATTTGACTAGTTTCACCAGTAAACCCGCTAGGGGCGCTCACACTCACACTGCGCATGCCAAGATCGACTTCAGGTGTTTCCATGAAACTCGATCCAGATACGATCCCAGAATTTAGTGTATCCTATCTGGATGTAAATCTTATTCAATCCGTATTGAATCTAGGCTTCCATGGACCATTTGGATCCAAAAACTGTATTCAATCCGTTTTTGAAACATCATGGAAACGTAGTATATATGAAACTACTGAAGGTTTTTAAAAAAGATCTAGATGTTGTAAGTATGAAACAGTTCTGCAAAGGGTGAAAATGGTCAGCGATAAATATCTTCCTCTTTTGGGACCAATCATTTTTTTTTTACTTTTTTTTTCTGGAGCTATCAATTTCGTTGTTTAGAGATACGACTATATACATCATATAATATAAGCTTTTATTTCTTAATTGCGACTTCTAAAAGAATAATAAAAAAACTTAATTCTTCAATTCTATCTCTACCAACAATCTTATAACCGATTTACCAACCACAAAAAAAGACTGAAAACAAAACAATGAAAATATAATTACAACTGTAACAGAAAAAAAGAAAAAGTGAGAAAACGATTATTCAAAACATTGTCCCACTGAAAGTTAACTACTTACGCTTCAAAAAATAACTTTTTTCTTTTGTTGTTAAGGGCCTTAAAAAAATTCAAAACAATAAAAAAAAAGAAAGAAAAGAAAATAAAGAATGAAAGATACGCTATTTCCCAAGGCAATTTTCTGATAAGAAGAAGTGTTTATCCTGAGTACTTAACAACATTTACAACCATGTCAAGCACCAACATTTCTCCCCTGTTTGCTTAATGCTTAAAAAAAATTAACCACGAAGTTTTCTTCTTTTTTGCTTCTATCCTCTTTTAACACTTAGTTGTAATATATATTTTTTTTAAAAATTAAGAAGAGGGAAAACGCGGTGTAGAGGAGGTAGTTTTGAATTTACCCCTATTTCTTACCCCATATCTTTATCCACGTTTTACCAAGCGTCTAAGCGTTCATTAATTTACCCTTAACGTTTTACCAGAGCGAATTTACGTAATTTCACCATCTTCACTCCTTTTTAACACCTTATTTTAAATTTAAAGAGGGGAGAGAGTGAGAAAAATTCAACGACTTGAAGAATTTAACATAATTGCCTATGAATAACCAGAGTCAGGGGGGGGGGGGGGTCATTAGGTGATTTTAATTGGGCTATGAATACAGCTGCATCGGGGGTTAAAGTTAAAGGTGCATTATATTCCATAATCTTAAAGATATTTTATTATAATCATGATATAAAACATGGTGCACATGCGCAGTAGGAAGTAATGTTACCAGATTGGTATTTATATGGGAACCATCTGTTAAATTACTTTGTGTTGTCGTTGTACTGTCGGTCTGTCGTTTAATTTTTTGCGAACCAACACATATTGAAAAGTAAAAGTACAATTTTCATTAAATTTGGAAAGTAGGTCATTTTAAGCCCACTGTTGGTCACATATAAGTTTCAAAATTCTGCGCCAATTTTATTCTCATCCACATATGCACAAACATAAATTTATTTACACTTATATCATCAAAAATATTCATCTGATGTAGATCTGAAAAAAACGGTCAGAGACAACTCAGACAAACTTTCTCATATACGAGTTCATAATTACTTGGCCCAGAGTTTTCCATTTTATTAGTTTTCGTTGGTACATTCAATTATTGTTGAACATTTTATCAAAATATATCCTAAAAATAACTTCTCCTCGGCGGAGAATCGAACCCGCCCTCTCTCTGTCCTCATTTAAAGCTATTTTCTCAGGAACCAGATTTTTTTTTAAATTTACTTTCTTCTTTTTTGAGAAATCTTTTTTTTCCCATTTCTCAGTTTTTGGAGGTAGCGCCCCCAAATATAGAGGTTAAACTCATTTCTCGATTTTATGATTTTTTTGAACATTATCAAATTTCGTCAAAATCTACACAGTAGTTTAGGCTCCAGGCGTCTGCACTGACCGACGACAGAAAGATTTTTTTATAAAAAAACAAAACTTTTTTGGACTCAGCGGACGCGTATATCCATCAAAATATCAAAATAGAATTTTCGCGCCATCACAATACATTTTCTGTATAGAAGAAAAAAACGAAGCAATGCCGACAGATTTTTTCTTTAAAAGTGGAGGAAAAAATGAAATAAATTAGAAAAGAACAGGTTGTAAAGAGTATCTCATCAATAAAGTACGTGATAGAATGTGAGCAAACTATGTACCACACAATTGATAGACTTTTCGTCAACAAATCCGTGCAATTGTCTATAGTTTTTTTTTGTTATTTTTTAATTTCAAGAAAGAACTATTTAACAGCAATATTTTTCTCTTATTCTTCATGTCGATCAAAAATAAAATGAGATATGAAGAAGAAAAAAGAAAATTCAAACCAGTAGAAGAGTTAACGTTTATAAGGAAAAATAAAAAAATGTAGGGAATGGGAATGAGGAAAAAGGGGGTTAAAGAGATGGGGGAGACACAGGGGAATAGAAGCCCAACGAGGAAGCACGCCCTACTTTATATGTGAACCATAAAACTAGCTTTATATAAATACATACATATATATATATATATATATATATATATATATATATATATATATATATATATATATATATATATATATATATATATATATAATGTTTGTGTGAGGAAAACTGGCAAGGTTTATCAGTGTTCCGCACAGGTAGCCCCGTTGAAAAGAGCTTCTCGTAGGAAAAAGGCGCTTTTCCTATGTATACGTTGTGGGCTCCATTTTCCAGACCAAGCACTGCTTTAGACCACCTATCCCCTAACACCAAAGCCTTCAGAGAAAACTGGCCTTCATATACTCTCTCACCCCCCCCCCCCCCCCCCTCTTTCTGACCGACTAATCCCCGCCCGTCAGGACCCTAACCCTCTCTTTCTCCTTATTCTTTTCCGCTCTACCGCCTTCAGAAAGGTATCCCCACCCCCGTTCACGCTTGAAAAAAAAGTTTTATTATCAGAATGGTTTTTTAGTAGGGCTTTTTGGTGAAGCTTTGGGTGAAAAATAGGTTTAACATCGGGAAAACTTCTTTTTAACGAAAAATCTTCTTTTCAGTTATAAATTAGTGTTTTTTTTTATTTCATGTATTCCCAAACTTACATAACTTATAGACAATTTATATCATTCATTAAGATGGCCTCCATAGACGCTCCCATATCTACTAAGTAGAAAAACTACGTTAGAATTATTAGTTAATTTTAAATAGGGGACACATTACATTTTATTATTATTACATTAGTTTTATGGCTAATTCTTTCAACAATTTAAAAATTATATAAATTGTCGCACAAGTTTGTCAATTTATTATTATGTAACAAACCAGTAGTTTTCTTAAAGTTCTAATGTTCTTTTTTTAGAACTTCATAATAAGGTTTAAGGAATGGACTTTAGTTCTACCATAAGTTTTTTAAAAAAGCAATATAATTACATTCGGATGTTACTCCATCATCAGGCACAAATACAAAGACTACATAACTAGATTGCACTTAATATATAAAATTTGAAATATAAATAACATCTATTATCTATAAAAATTATAATAAAAAGAGTACACTTGTATTACGTTAGGGTTATAATAAGTTAAGGTTCTGGAGGAGGTTATATGAAGAGGTTAGGTTATTCCAATGTTGTCTTTCATCTGTTGAAACTGCTTAAAGTGGGAAGTTGGAGACTTCTATCTGTTCATTTAATGTAGTAACTGCTTAGTTGTGGGCTGACAGATATATTTTTGTAAAGCCTAGTCCACACCAGTAGACACGTTGCGAGACATTTCTATAGACGGTCTCATAGACCGTCTATAGAAATGTCTCGCAACGTGTCTATAGACATCTTCTGAGACCGTCTATAGTCTAGGACTAGCGTCCATACTTGTAGACACGTTGCGCAACATGCCTAACGTTGCACCATGTCTACCATTTAGAATGGAAAGCCATAGACGCCGTTTGTCTAGCCGATGTCTATAGACAAATCGCTAGACATGTCTTTGAGACCGAACTCGCGCAACATGTCTACTAGTGTGGACAAGGCTTAAGGCCTCAAGCTGATTTAGCTTCTTCCGATATATTCTGCATCGCAGTTCGAATCAGAACAGTTAAGTTGATTAACTCTACTATGTTTACCAGGAGAAGATTTATCCTTCATTTTGGAATTGTCTAAAAGTTTGCCTGCGTTATGGGATGTGTATAAAGCTGGTTATATACCGACTTTCTTCATTGAACCAGCTTCGTTCTAAGCTTAGAACGAAGCTGAAGAACCTAACGGCTAGCAAAGGTTAGATGGTCAGAGCATATTGCCACCAAAAATCGGATTACTAAGTTTAGTATAGAAATTAGATTCGGACATTAGGGACGTCAACCACTTACTTACCACCAAAGCGTTACCTTCTAGAAGAGTTACCCAACAGAATAAACTAGAAATAATAAAAAGACAGAAAAGAGAAAAAAATTTATATTAAAAACAAAGAATCAGAAAGAGTCTACACTTTACAGATTTAAGAGAGATTCAGCATTTTTGCTTAACATCTTAGTGACCAAAACCACAATTTCAATCTAGATGATGCATCTCTCCTCCACAATGAAGAGAAGAGTCTCAGGCTAAATCAACTTCAGACCTTAGAAATATATCTGTCAGCCCACAACTCAGCAGTTACTACATTAAATGAACAGATAGAAGTCTCCAACTTCCCACTTTTTAAGCAGATTCAACCGATGAAAGACAACATTGGAATAACATAACCTCTTCATATAACCGCCTTCAGAACCAGAAAAAATAATGTGTATAAAATATATACTATATATATGTATATAAAACACATAAATACTTATATATATTTTGAGTATGTATATTTTTATTAAAAACAAAATACTGTTATAGGCTCAAGAGAAATTATAGGTGGTCAGCCTAAAAAAATATTTGATTTTAACTAACCCACTGTGGTAACTCAAATAAATATACATAAACATTTATATAAAATTACCTCAAAAAGAAAATTGCGTCTTTATTGTAAAATAACCTTATGTGGATACATGCCATTTACATATTTTAGTGTGTTTAAATATAATACTCTCAGTTTTTCCATTTCATGGAGCTGATCGACGTTTAAATTTATACGACGTTAAATACGAAATTCCTTTTTTTTTTTAAAAGAAAGAGCTTTATTTTTTATAAAGAGAAGGTGAGGACTGGTGTATAAAGTATTTCGAGTGAACAACATACATAAATAAATCCCTGAACGTGAACGTAAAAAGACTAAATACGTACATACATATATATATATATATATATATATATATATATATATATATATATATATATATATATATATATATATATATAGACACGAGTATAAAGGATGAAAAAAAAAAAATAGAATAACATCGTAAATTTTCTATGTATATATATATATATATATATATATATATATATATATATATATATATATATATATATATATATATATATATATATATATATATATATATACACATACAGTGTAGAGTTTGTGCCAGCTGAATATAAGCTTTATACGTAGCACAGGGTTTTATGTAACACGGAAAAAATCCCATATGTTAGATTGTTGATTTTCAACAACGATAAGAATTCACGATATGTTAGAATGACGAGGGAAAAATATAAAAATAATATTATGGAACATTTTTATAACTTTTCTAGATATGAAATATTTGTGGTTAATGTACATATAACAATTTCGTGTGCAAACTACAACAGTTTATGCAAGGGAAGTGAATAATAAAAATTTGGTTAACATTTTTTTTCTATACACATTCATGGTCAATTATTATTATTATTATTATTATTTTTTTTTTTTGTATACATTCTATATAATGGACAATTATCGACAGAATTTGATAACTTTAGCTTACTTTACACACATTTGCTATCAATGTGTGTTCTGTTTTATTTTGGCCATCTTATATCACAATACTTTCTTTCTATTTTTAAACTACATATATGAGAAAATAAAAAAAAATTGAGGATATAACATACTGGGAACTGGAGAAAGGAAAGTAGTTTTTGGAATGAAGTTCTTTGTGGCACGTTCTGGAGCCCGGGAGTGAATCCGAAAAAACGACCGTCACGAAACCAAGCGTCGCGAAATTTACCGATGACGATAAATTGAGTAAAAGATGACCAAGTAAGTTGAAATTGGGTATACATGATCATTTTACCAATGCCCAGGCTGAGTTCGTTGGACAACATTATCCGTTCAAGCGTTCATGCACAACGCTCGCGTAAACGTAAACTTAAAATGTGAAATTGGAATTTTAGGACAGGACTAAATTCTAACATCATCTATTTAATGAGACAAACAACTTTTATAAATATTTTTTTTTTAGTAAAACGAACACCGACACTGCTAAGAAGTAATAAAGATCGCTAAATTTATTAAAGTGGACCTAAACGTTTAAAATAGAGAAAACAACGTTTTTACCAATATCTTACGTTCTAACATAACGATTTTAATAGAAATTCATATACATCGTCTAAAGTATAATTGAAACAGGTATGTAAAATTTCAACCTGATACAAGCAGAAGTTTTTGCGTATTAAAGTGATATATTTTATAATATTTTAAATGGAGTAATATGCCGGTGGAATCTGAGGGACCAGTCGTGATCTGTTTCTACAAGCATCTGCTCTAACTATAAACTCATCATTATTAACTTTTTTCTCAATATTCAATCCATATATTTATTGTAAGACGCTTGCTTTAATTATACACATAATGTTTTTCTTTTAATTTTGCCTTAACTCCGCAAGGTACAAACAGTTAATTACATTTAATTTTTTCTCTTTTCTAACTCCGCCATGTATAAGTAGTTAGCAATGTATACGTACTTAACAGTGTGATTTTATAATTTATATTTAATGAAAAATGTATGGAACTTTGTTCCTACCATGTGTCCCGCGATACCACACGTATTTTTATCTGTTTTAATTTATTGAAATCATAAAACAAACCCTTTCTTGATATTAATGAGAATAATTTGTAAGAATAAGAAAAAATAATATAATCTACAGAAAATGAAAACCTTTGTGTAAATTAAATTTGATTTGTCATTAAGATATTAAATTTATAAATACATAAATTTCCGTCATTGATAAATTTTAGTAAGAAGTATAATCTTGTGGCACACAAATGGTTCTATGTTGGCTAAGTCACTGTTTCAAGTAGAAGAGAAGGTTTCCCTAAATCTAGATTAATAGAATAGTTCCTGCAAGTACCACCAAGTGGAAAATTAAAATAAATAAAAACTTCATTTGCATAAAAATACTATTTGGAGTTTCTTAGGGTTGATTATAAAAATCTGTAATCCTAGGGTTTAGTTAGTTAAGGGACTAATTCAGTTAAGTGTTTCGAATCGAAGCTTTATTCCGTATTTCGTTAGTTGATAACCTTCCCTATATATAGACCTTTCTGTATTTAGTGCTTGGGTCAGCGACTAAACTTGCGTATCTTGATTAAAGCCGGACTACAAAGGTAAGTTTAATCCTTTTAACTGGACCCTAGTAGTAGGGATGGGTTAGTAACCATTTGCAGCAATAGGTTTCCGACTTTAGACGGACGATTTCAGACTATCCTAGCAGAATGCTTAAAACCTTGCGAATGTACACGAGAGCCTAAGAGAAGGTTATTCTACCCGAGGGTGTTTCTCACTCGGCCATTGTAAATTCAACGAGGTCCCATCCGTTCTATCTTGTCTGGGATTCATTTATTCAGACCCCTGCGATTTGCCAGCTCCGTGTTGAAACCTCCCCCCTTCTATCCGAGCCGCTGTGTTCTGGTTAAAACACTTGCCTCGTCCAGCTAACCGTGTGTTGGATACGGTTCCCAGACTCATTCCTCTCGTATAACTTAACTCATCCTTCGTGCAGAGGCTACTACCCTTAACTTCGCATCCTTCTGCTCAATTTATTTCTTTCCCCCGTGCCTAAAACCGACAAACCCCCACTTCTTTGTTAAAACGGAACCTACTTGGAACCTTCCTTCCTGTCTTCTCCATCAAAGTCATGCCCTTTTTTGTATCATCTCCTTTCTTTTCCTGTTTATTTAATTTTTTATATTTCTTCCCATTTTGTTCTTTCTGTTCGCTATAACCGGTCAATATTAATTTTGCACCCGAGCTTACCGAAGGTAACAGAAGCTATGTGATCGTTCTGAAGAAAGAAACATTTTTAGGTCTCCGATTTTTAAAAATATCAAGACAGAAATCCGTTTCAGACATCAGGGATCATTTTTGGTTCCGTGTCTGTCTGTCTGTCGTTCAATTTTTGCAAACCAACGAAGCTTAAAAACTACACGTCCAATTTTAATGAAATTTGGGTGGTAGGTCATGAGTATCCCATTGTTGGTTCCATATAAATTTAAACCTTCTACGCTCATTTGTTTCTCATCCACATGCACACAAACATACATTTATTTACACCTATAGCTTCAAAAGTACTTATCTGATTTGTATGAAACTTTTATAGTTTATTGAAAGTAGTCAGCTGATAGCCCCAGATTAATCTAAAACGTCTGTGCTCTTTAACTTTTGCTAAATTGATACTTTAATTTATGTAAAAAAACAAAAACAATTTTGACAGATTAAAAAAACGGGGGAAACAATTAAACAATAATAGCTTGTAAAAGTATTAAGTCAGTAATGTACGTGATTGGATGCGAGGAAGCTACGTGCCACACCAATTGGCAGTCTATTTTATAAATTATACATCAATGAAATTAATTTAAATAGACTGCCAATTGGTGTGGCACATGGCTTCCTCGCATCTTGTTACGTACTTTTATGCTTTTACAAGCCAATATTCTCCATTTGGTTTCTTCCCCCTGTTTTTTTTATGTGTCAAAATTGTTTTGATTTTTTACATGAATTAAAGTATTATTTAGCAAAAGTTAAAGAGCGCAGAGGGTTCCAATTAATCTGGGGTTATCTGCGAGTTACTTTTGATAAACTATAAAAGTTTTATGGAAATCAGATAAGCACTTCTGAAACTATAGGTGTAAATAAATTTATGTTTGAGCACATGAGGAAGAGAACCAAATTATATAAGACCAACAATAGGCTAATCATGATCCACCATCCAAATTTCCTTAATATCAGGCGAGTAGTTTTTAAGATATGTTGGTTCGCAAAAATACACATGACAGACCAGAGAACCAACAATTTTCCCTGATGTATGAAACGGATTTCTGTCTTTCAATTTTTAAAACCGGAGTTCCAAAAATTTTTCGATCTTCAGAACGATCACGTAGCTTCCGTTACCTTCGGTAAGCTCGGAAGCAAAGAGCGATAACATTTTAAACAATAGCAGTCAACTTAAATAATAATAAACACGAAATTTGCATGATTATAAAAAAGCATTCTTGCAACTTTAAAACACCACGTAAACAAAACAAAAACTATAAAATAAACTATTTATTTTTTACCTCAAATAGTGAAAAGAATGCACAATTTTTTTTAAAGAAAAAAAGAAATGATTATAGCACTATCAAAGAAATATATAAATTCAATAAATAAACGATATTATTCACAAAAGAACTAACTGCAATAGAATTTAATTAAAAATAGTTGCTATTATAAAAACTATCGTATAATAAATTTAAAGTTTGTATTACTGCAACACTTTTAGAGTTGAAAGAGATTAAAAAATGATGAAACTAAAATTTGATGAAAGCTTCATTATATTAAACATAAAACACATTTTCCTTACTTTTCTTTTTTTCATTTTTTATTTATTTGTACGAATATTTATTTTAATTATAAACTATTAATAAATTTAAAAATCTATTATGCTGAATTTTTATTTTTTTAAAATCATTATTAACAAAACATTATTTTTAATTAAATTAGTGTGTGTTGTTATGGATTTATAACAATAAAACAGACACTATAGCTTTTTGACTTTTATTTATCATAAGTTAAATATATAATATTATAATTAATTAATTTATTATTCACAAATATAATTTCCCTCTTATTAAAAGAGCATTTTTTAATGCTAACTTTATTTTAATTAGTTATTATTATTCATATTATGAATTTAAACAATATAGGTATATATATATGTATATATATATATATATATATATATATATATATATATATATATATATATATATATATGTATATATATATATATATATATATAATAAAAAATATAGGCTAATAACAAAGTATTAATATATAAAAAAAAGCAACCGCTAATGAACCCCACTGCGTTGTCGAAGCGGTATAACTCAAGGAAAAAAAAAAAAAATATGAAGAATTAATTCAATTATAATAATTAGGGATAATCCATTTGCATAAGACCATTATAATAATATATAATTTATATTAGAGAATTAAATTTTTAATCCGCTTCAACAAAATAAAAGTAAACAAATAATAATTTGAATATAATAAAATTAAAGGTAAAACCCGAATTATTTCCAGAGACAGATCCGGGTTAGGTTTGTTCCAATTTAGAATAAATCCCTAAATCCTCTTAAAAAGGGCTAAAAAAGCGAGAGAGGCCGCAGTAACACTCAAACACGTGTAAAAACAGGTAAAACACTAAAGAAATTAAGGAAGAAATCTATGAAATACTACGCCCCGGTGTGCGATCACTTGCACATACACCAATACTAATACTCTAAAAACTCTAACAACTTCGATTCCGAAAATGAAAAAGTAAAGGTATAATACGCGGAGATAATGTGGTATTTCAAATTATACCATTCATGTAGGGAAACGTACAACTCAATAACAATGGTATAATGGCGTGCTAATGGTGTAGTAAAACAAATTATAAACCATATTATTATAGGAAATACTCCTGACCATTCCATTTAAGCCTCATTTGTTCGGTTACAACTCAAAAGGTTAAATTTATAATGAATGAATTATCTTAATACTTATTTACAAATAATCAGTAAAAAAAAACAATTATTCGTTAGGTTAAAAAAAATTCTCATTACGTTAAATTGCGTATATTTGAATGATTTTACGCTATAGCTATATGATTTTATGGCCCATTTTTGTCAAACTTATTTTATTTACCCCCTAATTTTATAGAACTGTTTTTTAGAAAATTGTTTTAATATTATTACATCAATTTAGTAATATTGAAAGAGCGCAGACGGTTGAAATTAATCTGGGGCTATCTACGGGTTACTTTTGACATACAAAATTTTATAAACATAAAATGAGTACTTTTAAAGATATAGGTGTAGATAAATGTATGTTTGTGCGCATGTGCAAGAAAAATAAATGGGCGCAGAAGGTTGAAACTTAAAAGGAATCAACAATGGGCAAATATAGATCTACCATCTAAATTTTATTAAAATCGGACGAGTAGTTTTTAAGATATGTTAATCCACTAAAATCGAGCGACAGACAGACACGGTACCAAAATGCCGAGCTAAAACCGTAGACATGATGCTAAATATTTATATATAATATTTATAATATAATATTATATATAATATTTATAGTTATAATATTTTGTCTCCGATTTCAAAAATTCCAAGACAGAAATCCGTTTCAGACATCGGGGATCATTTTTGGTTCCATGTCTGTCTGTCGGTCTGTTGCTCAATCCACCAACCAACATATCTAAAAAACTACTAATCCGATTTTAATGAAATTTGTATGGTAGGTCATTGTTGGTCCCATTCAAGTTTCAACTTCTTCACTCATTTATTTCTCTTATCTGATTTGTTTGAACTTTTTATAGTTTATCGAAAGTATCCCGCAGATTGCCACAGCTTAATTTGATCCGTCCGTGCTCTTTAACTTTTGATAAATTAATACTTTAATTCATTTAAAAAAGCAAAACAATTTTAATAGATTTAATAAACGGGGAGAAAATTAAGTAAATTTAAAAATAACAGGTTGCAATTGCTGGAATCATTAAAGTAGACGAAATAGTCTGCGAGGAAGCAGTGCTACACTAATTAACATACTATTTGTTGTTACAGTATCTTAATTATTAACTTTATATTATTATATTCAAATATATCAATTATCTATAAAACATTTCAGAATATATATTGAGTTTAAATCAGTGCACATTAGTATATAAAATTATTGTTTTTTTTAGTATATAAACTTATGATTATATGCATTAGTAAATATATATACTATTGTTATTAGAAGTCTTGCAACACAATATTAAGTTAATGATCTTAATGACTTGACTTAATGAATATTATATTATAACTTTAACAGAACAAAGGTTGTAATATTATTCTATAAATATAAATAATTACGGGTTAAGTAAATAAATATTTTATTTTCTGTATCGAGCAATAACTTGCTTCAACATAAAAAGGTTTCCTTCAACGTTATTTATATTTCTTTACTTCGTATACCCTTAAGGGGACCTTAGAGGCTTTTCCTTTTTATTTGTATCCACATCTAACCAATTTAGAGAATTGGTCTCAGAAGCGGCAAGAGAAAGAAAAGAAAAGCGGAATAAGGAAGAGAACAAAATAAAGTAAAAGAAGAAAACACAACCATACATATTATGTAGAGAAACAAAGAAAACTATGAAATATTTATTAGTTTTATGTAGTAAAGAACGAAATAAAAAAAGGTGAAAATAACGCATCCCAAATAAAAATAAAAGAAAGATATAAAAATACTCCCTACATCATACGTAAATTTCAAATGGCATTATTACGTTGTGTTTTATAAATCTGGTTGCAAGAATCCCTGCTACAAAAGTTGTATATGAGTAGTGCAAATAAAGAATTTAAAGTAAAATCAACTTTTCTTAAAGTACTTAAAAAGTAATGTGTTATTCAAAGTTTTTGATTTACTTTTTTAAAAAGATAAACTAAAGATTATAAACGTAATAACAAAAAATGACCGAAGAAAGAGATAAAACTATATTAAGAAAAGGTAAGAAGAGAAATAATAGTGATAATATAATGGGCAAACAACTTATATATGTTGGTGCGTAGGCTTCCGCGGATAGACTCGTAATAAACAGCTTGGGTTTCCGGTGAAATCCACGTCACGAAGGGGAAGAAGTCCTTGGTTTCGCAACCACTACTGGAAGCATCTTCAGGGGTGTGGTGCATCGTGTATGTCTTGTTGTTGCTTCAAGTAAACATCACGATGCACCACACCCCTGAAGATGCTTCCAGTAGTGGAAGCGAAACTAAGGACTTCATCCCCTTCGTGAAGCGGATTTCACCGGAAAACCAAGCTGTTTATTAACTTATATATGTATTTACTTCAATATGTCAATAATAATTTAGTAACTTAATAAGTATAGAAGTGTTACATGAAGAACAACAAACTTTCGCGGTTTAAATTATAATAATAAAGGACTAGTTCTTCCGGTTGTATCACGTAGCAGGGTAAAAATTCCGATGTTCCCTCTCCACCAAGCAAAAATAATGTATGGCAAAGATACATAGCTATATTATAAATAAGTTTAAAATATGTATTTACACCCAGTATATAAGCTGCAAGGCTTAAAAGTCAGACGTCAAAATTATTAAGTAAGTAGACTAAGTAGTAAGTGTATGATACATTTTCAGTGAATAATTTTAATAATTCAGCTTCTATGTTGTATCTTCAGGTTTGTTGCTGTTGTGGAAGCCACCACAGCAACAGTTTTGTTATCAGTTTTATCAAAGGAACGTGCATATTGCTGAATATACAGGTTCCTGAGGTATATTATCCAAGTTTGTTATCGTAGGTATTTATGTGGGCGAGTATATATTGACTACGAGTTCTTATGTGATCGGTTTGGGTTAAATTCTTTGAGTACAAGTCGTAAATTTTAAGACCAGCCATTATATAAAATTTGGGAAGGGGGGATTTTTTTGGGGGTATATTTTGACTTGAAAATTTAAAAAAGCAAATATATATTTGTATCCTACTCTTCAGCAGCTTTCATTTGATACCCAACTCAAAACTTTTAAAAAATAAAATGTTGGGCGCACTCCAAATTTTCGCGCACAATATTGGTAATTTTTAAAACCTGAGAATGAACTCCCGGAAATATCATCGCCTCACTATAAGGTATTAGTATGAATTATTTCGAAATTTTAGCACCAGCCGATCTATAGTGGTTGGGGGGGGGGACATTTTTTTTTTTTGGGTATATTTTGATTTTTTTACCCAATAAGGAATGCAAAATTTACAAAAGCTTATATATCTTTGCGTCCTACTCTTCAGCAGCTTTCATTTGATACCCAACTCAAAATTTTAAAAAAATAACATTTTTGGCGCACTTCGAATTTTCGCGCCCAACATTGGCAATTTTTTAAAATGTGGGATGAACTCCCGGAATTTTCATCGCCCCACAATGAGGCATTAGCATGAATTATTTCGAAATTTTAGGACCAGCCGAAGTATAGTGGTTGGGGGGGGGAATTTTTTTTGGGTATATTTTGATTTTTTTACCCAATAAGGAATGCAAAATTTACAAAAGCTTATATATCTTTGCGTCCTACTCTTCAGCAGCTTTCATTTGATACCCCACTCGAAAATTAAAAAAAATATAAATTTTTGAGTTTACAACATTTTGCGAATTGCGCATGCGCAAATTTAATTTTGAACTTCTGTATATTTTTCCTGTGGTTGGGTCAAAAAGTTGCACCAGTATTTCAAATTTCAGCTCTTTAGCTTAAACGGTTCGGGCCCTATGAACCAAAGAGCGACGGACAGACGGACACATCACCCTCGGCATAAGGGTTTTGAGAAGAATCTACAAAACCCTAAAAAACGGGAAAACTATTTAAAAAATTAGACAATAATGGCTTGCAATAGCATAAAATCAATAAAGTACGTGATAAGATGCGAAGGAGCTACGCACCACACCAATTGCCAGTCTATTTTTAATTGTTTCCCCCTTCTTTTGTAATCTGTGTAATTGTTTTGATTTTTTACATGAATTAAAGTATCAATTTAGCTAAAATTAAAGAGTTGGGACTGTTCAAATTAATCTGGGGCAATCTGCGGGTTACTTTCCTTAATATCGAAAAATATATAACTTTTATACTTTTCTCTCCTTTTCCCTCTGAGCTAATTTGGTTATACATGTTTCTTTTACCAATACTCCGGCTAAGTTTGTTGCACTGCGATTATTCGTCCAAGTGTTGAAGCTGTTCAATATTCGCGTAACGTGAGCTTCAATTTGAAAATTGGAATTTTTGGACGGGAAAAGATTCAATCTTTATCTATTCTATGACATACGCTGGCTTCAATGTTGATGAGTCAGGTTCTTGACTTTTCTATGGACATCCTCATTTATCACAGGTTTATTATTATTTTGAAGTAAAATTTGAGGATTATCTCTGTACTTTAACAAAAGTACCTTAACCATCATTGGTAGTTTAGAGGAAGAGTCATTAAAATAATTAATAAAAACTTAAATTAACATAAATGTTCTACTTACTAAATAGTTTATATCCAGAAATATGTAAATGTCATTACCTGAAAAAGAAAAATATAAATATATTAAAAACAAAAATTGTAAAATAAATATTTTAGTAACATTTAAAAAAAATTAGAGTAAAACAAATGAATAGTATTTGCTCGTAACGGAGCAAAAGTATCAACAAGCTACAATTGACACCAAAATATTGTTTTCTTTATTAATTGCTTGAAATAGAAGGTATGTCTTTAGATTGTTACTCCCCTACGTTTTTTTTTTTAGAATATAAATGACTGCCTAAATTATGATTAAGACGAAGGGATGTTTAGTCCAATGCACTTATTGGGACAAAGGAATATCACACTTGTGTTTTTATAAGGGCAGTAACAGTCTAAAGAAGAACATTCCATGCACCTTCTTCAGTTTGTTACTCCCCCCTGTTTTTTTATACGGGGAGTAACAATCTAAAGAAGAACATTCCGTACACCTTCTTCAGTTTGTTACTCCCCCCTGTTTTTTTATAACATTACAGAGGAGTAACAATCTAAAGAAGTGCCAAAAATAGAATGCATAATCCTTAACTATCATTTCTGAAGACATAAATGATATAAGAAAAATAAAAACATGAAACTATTGACTTTAAGAATAGTCATAATTATTTACCTTAACCAAATATTTCAACCCTTGATTCTATGACCCTTAAGGGATAAAATTAATTCAGTGTAAATAGAATCTTAACTGGCACCTAATAAAGGAAATAAAAGTATGTAATATGTAAGTAAGTAATTAATTAAATAAACTATTTAATAAATTACCATATAATGTTTTACCTTTATTTTTACCTTCTAAATGTTCTGAAAGTTAAAAAATTGAATATTAAAAATATTGCAGGAGATTTAGTTCATCATACTTTACCGTGATTATTTACATTTTGTAATTAATTTAACCATTTATACTTGTGAAAGAAAAGCTTGATAATTAAATTAAATTAAATAAATGGTACAACTTACTAAGCAATATTAAGTCTCTCAACGCGTGATGATCTGGGTTTTAAAATCATTGATGATATTATCTTTGAAATTTAAAATACTTATAATGCGATGATGAATATTAGGTGAAGTGCAAATAGAATTATATAATTGCAAAAATTAATAAAACCCAAATTCTAGCTCTTAGCTGTAGAACAATATATTTGGCAATTACCATTAGGTGTATTTTTAATACGCTACGATATGTGGTTGATTAAATTAGTTTCAAAATTGACGAATCTTTTATATAAATTTATAAATATAGACTGTGCAGTGGTAAAGTGATTTGATAAGGAGTGATAAGAGTCTCTAAGTGAGAAGTTAAGATAACCTACTTTCAACCAAAAATTGGGTAAGAAAATAATATGTCTTTGTTTTATTAAAAAAGTAACTTTATCAGACAACACTAGCTTTCAACCACTAATGTCCATCATAAATCTAAGTAAAAAAAATTATAACCTACTTTTTAACACTAATGTCCATCATAAATCTATGTGAGAAGATATGATAACCTACTTTCAACCACTAATGTCCATCATAAATCAAAGTGAGAAGATATGATAACCTACTTTCAACCACTAATGTCCATCATAAATCAAAGTGAGAAGATATGATAACCTACTTTCAACCACTAATGTCCATCATAAATCTAAGTAAAAAAAATTATAACCTACTTTTTAACACTAATGTCCATCATAAATCTAAGTAAAAAAAATTATAACCTACTTTTTAACACTAATGTCCATCATAAATCTATGTGAGAAGATATGATAACCTACTTTCAACCACTAATGTCCATCATAAATCAAAGTGAGAAGATATGATAACCTACTTTCAACCACTAATGTCCATCATAAATCTAAGTAAAAAAAATTATAACCTACTTTTTAACACTAATGTCCATCATAAATCTAAGTAAAAAAATTATAACCTACTTTTTAACACTAATGTCCATCATAAATCTATGTGAGAAGATATGATAACCTACTTTCAACCACTAATGTCCATCATAAATCAAAGTGAGAAAATATGATAACCTACTTTCAACCACTAATGTCCATCATAAATCTAAGTAAAAAAAATTATAACCTACTTTTTAACACTAATGTCCATCATAAATCTATGTGAGAAGATATGATAACCTACTTTCAACCACTAATGTCCATCATAAATTTAAGTGAGAAGATATGATAACCTACTTTTAACCACTAATGTCCATCATAAATTTAAGTGAGAAGATATGATAACCTACTTTATCCATAAATGTCCATCATAAATCTATGTGAGAAGATATGATAGTCATAACAACATTTCAAATTAATTCTTTTCGCCAATATTTAGTAGTTTTATGAAAACTTTAGAAGATATTCAGTAATTAACAGCAATGAATAACTAACTTCTAACTTAAAAAGCAGTGCTAAATTATTTTCGATATTTCATGGATTGACAAACTTTTAAAAAACATAATCGCGTAATAAATAAGCAAGCAGTGAACGAAAAAAAACGCATTAATCTTTTTGAAATAAATTAAACATTTAAAATTCATGATATGGATCATTTTTTAAGGGACAAACAATTTCCTAATGAGCTGTCATAATGATCTCAGATGAACTAATCAATTTTCTTTATTTTTAGTTACTTTTCCAAGCATTCTTAAATAATACATTTTTCTTATCAATATGATCTCTACAATGAATCTTTCGTAACGATCCAAACCTTTACCGCAAATTTTATTTTTTGATTTTGATATAAATCCATTTATTTTAATTATAAAAAAAACAAAAGGAGACATAAAAACAACTAATATATAAAATAAAAAAATTGATAAGAATAAAGAATTATTATCAGAGCATTTTTGCTTGGATGGAACTTGGAGGAGTGGATCAATTACTTCTTGGATAGTAGAAGGAAGGGGGGGGGGGGGGTAAAATTGATTCCAAAAGACATTTATCTTCAGTAAGAGAAGGCGAGAAGGTACTTCGGAAAACGCGCACAGAAAGCAATTACTGGGAATAGTCTGTTCCAAGGAGGGGGTAGAGAAATCGACGATGGAAAGACCCCCCCCCCCCCCCCTGAAGGCCAAGAAATAGGGAAAATAATTCAGCCCTCGGTATCATCTACGGCATCCGACCATAAAATCATATTATGAGCTCCATGACGTCCTTCCCCATACTTCATGGGCTCCAAACCGTAAAAGTCCATAAACGCGGTCGCACGCATCGTTAAACGTTTTATTTATCGGTGCTCTTTTTTTTTTTTAAAAAAAAAGAAGGTCAGGTCAATATATATTAAAGGTACTTTTTTTACTCTCAAATAGCATTTACTAGTGGTTTTCAACCCTATATTTTTAACAGGAAAAAAGAAGGGTCACCCATTTTATTTTCTTAAAATCACCGTTTTATCAACAAAACTACTTTTTAAAGTTTAAAATTATATAATCGTTAAAAGTATTTTATCTCCAGTAGGGAGAAAATTTATGATTTTTAATTAGTTTAGAGGGACTAAAGTAAGTCTTTTCATCCCTGAGCTCAAAAAGTAGGGAGAAAAATTAAAAGTAGGGCGAAAAAGTAAAGATTGCATCATAATTATTTTATAAATAGTAGAAAATGTATGGCTAATGTAATGAAGTTGTCGAAATCAGGTTGGTGACACTGCTTTTTCGACCATGTTTATCTTTGTTTATAACCTGCATCAAAATAACCTTATGTTTGAGTTTAATTCCAATTCTAATTTGTTTTTAATATTGAATCTCTTATATCTGCTATTAAAAGTGCTAATAATTATTGTTATTAATTAAAATAATAAATAAAAACTGTGCAATGGACGAAAATGTGTATTTTCTTTCTACTGGAGATAAAATATTGTATGTACCTCGTGAGTAAAGTGCCATTATTCCCCTAGCGATAATTATCTCCCTCAGCTGCGCCTCAGGAGCTAATTTGAGTTATTCCCTCGGCTGCGCCTCGGGAATTAAAGAGTCTAATTCCCTCGGCTTCGCCTCGGGATTTAAGGACCGTGGTTCCTTCGTTTTCGCCTAAAGAACCAACTTTTTGGCTCAGGGAATAATGGCTTACTTTACTCCCTAGATGCATAAATAACTATTATAGTTGTGTGACTGGCTCAAGATAGAATTTTGTATGTGTAAGTTTTGGTATTTGGTAATTCATTAAAAGGTGCCTTTCAAGAATAATTTTGTTTGGAGGACATATCTTGGCAATAGGCATTTGGAAAAAAAATCAAACCAATTGAGACCGGGCATGTCCCACCAATTTTGGTGGACAATGTGATTTTCATGATCCTGAGTACAAAATTTGTAAGTAGACCAAACATCAAGTTGATGTTAGTCTGTCACTCGATGGCTCATCATTTTGACATCAACTTGATTTTCGGTCTACTAACTAATTGTGTACTCAGGATCATGAAAAACGCATTGTCCACCACAATTTGCTAGACATGTGGCCGCTCTCCACCGGTTTGTTTTTTTCAAATGCCTATTGCCAAGCTGTCCCGCAGACGAATTTAGCTGACTACATATTCTTAAAAGGCACCAAAAGATTAACTTATAAACAAAATACTTATAACAAATGTTAGTCAGACAATTTTCACACGCTATCTCTTAGTCCTACTAACTTTGGAATAATTAGTAAAGACCTTACAGAACTAACAAATGGATAAAACTGGTAATCAATTTGATTGTTTGGAAATTATTATCGTTAATAAATTTTTAAGATTGTTCAAGAGTTAAGGTTTAAATATAATGAATGAAGATAAACATAATATCTACCTATTATCTTGAGAAATGTATGAGTGATAATATGGATCTTTGTATTTATAATTTTCAACATATTATAGTAAAAACGTCATTCATGATATATATTTTAGGTTTTGAAAGTCTTTCATTCATAAAAAGTGAGACGATTTATTTCATGATGTAACTCTAGGTACTCTTATATGCTGATTAAGGAGTAAACATGTTGTGTAACACTTAGATAACCATAATGTTAATCATTAAAATTACGAACAATGAAAATTTAGAAATCAAACACTAATAAAAAGAAAAATGAAACATCTTAATTAATATAATAATATAATAGTGACTATAAATATGGAAAAGATCATTTTAGTTTTAAAATTTTTATTTTTATTTAAAAATAAATTGCTAATTTAAATCTAATTAATAAAAAAATGGTTTGAATAATGAAAAAAAAAATACTTGCAGAACATTCATAAGACTGTACGATAAACAGTTTATTTGCGAATAAACATCTATCTACATAAGAAATGAAGCAATCTATGTCGGGAAAATGCAATAAAATACCTTTTTTTTTCCTTTTACTATTTCTCTTATATATATATAAAACAAAAAAAAAATCACGGAAAAAAAGAGAGAGTTAGAACCGAAAAAAGATAAAATATGGAGACAATAGCTTGTATCTCCATTCCAATTTTCCACTCTTCAAACAAAAATGGGAGAGAAAGGATTAAAAAAAAAGAAAAAAACAGATTTATGAAAGGATACTCTTAAAAAAAAAAAAAAAAAATAGAATACACGACGATAAAAAAATAGGCAAGGATATAAATCAAAGGCTTATTCTGTTTGGAAAACTCTGTTGAAAAGATGAATTGAACTGATTTTACATACACTACACCGACCTAGCAAATAAACTATTGTGAGAGGAAATTGCAGTCAAATGCTTCACTATTTATCACTTAGACTGCAAATACTAAAGAAGGATTTTTTAAAAAAAAAGAAAATTTAAAGATTTCTTTCAATGTCGGCAAATTAGATTGTTTTCCTGTTTTATACATTATACATATTAGACGAGGAAAAGAGTGCAAAAAAGGGCTTGAATAACATCAAGCTAGAATTTTGTATATAAGTTTTTCGGGAATTCGAACTCACCTCAGCAGTTGTGTTTGGTCATTATATTTGAAATTTTATTAATTAATTTTTATGTCATTACGATTCTATATAAGATTAATATTATCTTAATTATATCTTGAAACAAATATGATTAATAGTCGAGGAGGTAGCTGGCTAACATCAAGCTTTAAATGTATGTACATGTTAATATTTTGGTACCTATTAAGAATATTGTTTTCTAGGGAATAAGTTAGTCTGTGGAACATAAGCTTAGCAATAAGCATTTAAAAGAAACAAACCGGTGGAGAGCGGCCATGTCCCGCCAATTTTGGTGGACAATGTGATTTTAATGATCATGAGGTACAAAATTAGTTACATATTTATTATGAATAATTCGAACTTCTTGATAAGTTAGTTATTCAAATACTACTCCAAATCAAAGTGTTCCCCTATCAAGTGACAAACTGACATCAACTTGATTTTTCGTCTACTAACTAATTTTGTAATCAGGATCATAAAAATCAAATTTTTCACCAAAATGGCCGCTCTCCATCAGTTTCTTTTTTTCCAAATGCTTATTGCTAAACTATGTCCCAATGTCCCACAGAAGAACTTAGCCGATATTTATTCTTACCATCAAAAGATCAACTTTAAGGCACTTAAAGCTTTTATAACTTCAAAGCACCAAAAGATTACCTTTTTCACAAATTTCTAGCTTGATGTTAGTCAGAATCTTTTTTAGACGCAATCTCCTGGACTATATAACATTTACAAAAATAAAAAAAAAATAAAAACTACAAAAATATTTGTTTTAATAAAAAACAATTCCTGGTTAGAAGATAGATGGGTACAATTAATATTCTTTTTTAATTAAAATCGTCACAACGTTTTCAAGAAATACATAGATATAAATTTTTTTTTATGTTTTACAAAATTTTTTGTGGGTATTATTCCCAAATTTGGAGCTAAAATAACTTGTTGATTTTAATTTTCTGAAATTGATCAAAGATTGATCGAAATTGGACCAGTAAATCGCTTCCGAGTTTACCAAAGGTAACGGAAGCTATGTGATCGTTCTGAAGAACGAAACATTTTTAGGTCTCCTATTTCAAAAATTCCAAGACAGAAATCCGTTTCAGACACCTGGGAACATTTTCGGTTCGGTGTCTGTCTGTCAGTCTGTCGGTCGGTCGGTCTGTCGTTCAATTTTTGCGAACCAACGTATCTTAAAAACTAAACGAGTAATTTTAATGAAATTTGGATGGTAAGTCATTATTGGTCCCATATAAGTTTCAACATTCTGCGCCTATTTGTTTATCTTCCACATGCGCACAAACATACATTTATTTACACCTATAGCTTCAAAAGTACTTATCTGATTTGGTTGAAACTTTTATAGATTATCGAAAGTAACTTGCAGATAGCCTCAGATAAAAATGAACCGTCTGCGATCTTTAACTTTAGCTAAATTTAACTTTAATTCATATAAAAAATCAAAATTATTTTGACAGATTAAAAAAAACGGGAGAAACAAATAAATTAGACAATAATGGCTTGTAAAAGCATAAAATCAATAAAGTACATGATAGTATGCGAGGAAGCTATGTGCCACACCGATTGGCAGTCTATTTTTTAAATGTGTCCCTAGTCAGTGCAGTCTTGTGTAGCCTATAATAATGGGCTGTTTTCAATGAAATGACATACACATAGTCAGTCAAATATCATACTCCGAGGCGAAATAGAAAAAGGAATTTCAGCTCTAAATTTATTGTCAGGGCTTAATACCAGAATAAAATAATGAAAAAATAAAAAGGGGAGTTAATAAATAAATAAGGATTATAAAACAAAAAGAAAGTGAGTTTTAATTTGGGTCGATTTTTTAAAATTAACATGAGTTAGACTATTACTTAATTTAAAATAATTATACCGATCTAAGTTTACAGTTCAAAGCCGGCTTGAATCATAAGTGGTAATTTTTAAAGACTGTAATCGAGATTAAGTGTGAAATACTTGTGGGAAAAAGTCAGTGAAGGAGAAGTTGAGACAGCTGCTTAATTCTGACCATTTGTTGTTAAGTCCTTTGGGTGAGATTTAAACAAGCGTTTCAACTCTGACACTAAATCTTTCTCTTTCACACGCTCTGCTTACAGCACGAAGGTGACCAGTTCTGGTTTAAAAGTTAGTTTTGTGCGATGCATTAACTTTTAGTGGAAAAACGATTCATTATTCCTCTGTTCTAAAAGTTTAATTTTCTTTTTTGTATACAGTATATAGCCAAAAACTAGTTTTTCTCTTATATAGGGTAAAACTGAAGTAGTCTTTGGGATCTGGGACCGTGATTATATAAGAAAGTGAGTGGGAGTTGTCTTCGACCGATTTTTAATATCTAACTAAACTATAAAAAATAAGAAAAAAGAGTAAATATTTAAACTTTGAGTGTCCGCCATTTCGGAACGGGAGTAGATAGGAAGCTCGGGTATATGGCAATATTTTTCTTTTTTAAGACCTTTCCAAAAATGTATCACTTTATGGGTGTTAAAAATTTAAAATTTCAAAGTTGAATTCAATATGGCCGAAAAAATGATTACCCACTAAAAAGTAGTTTTTTTTATCAATGATAAGGATATCCGCCACTGGATCTTAATTATAACCGGAAATATTGAGCCGTTTCCGAACTTATGGATCACCCTGTATATACGATATAATAATATACGAAGGTATTTAACGTTTGAAAAAATTTAAACATATTTTTATCAATTAGTTTTATAATATTTATATTAAATAAATTATAACTAATATTAGATATGTAGACGTATGCCAAAAAAGGACTTCTTTAGACTGTTACTCCCCTTTTAAATAACCAGAGGGGAGTAAAAGTCTAAAGAAGGTGTACGGAATGTTCTTATATGTTATTATAGAAAGAATATAACATAATAACAGAAGTGCGATATTCCTTCGTGTCGGTAAACTGAACTAAACATCCAATGAATAAATAATGATACTCTAAAAATAACACAGGGAAGTAACAATCTATAGAAGTCCCCCCCCCCCCCCCCCAGAAAAAAAATAACCGGGTACAGGGTACCTCGGAACTTTTCCTCACTTCAGAGGCCACTAAAGTGGCCTCTCCTGCTGCGTCGCAGCAGGAGGAAGCAGCATTGGACGTGGTCAGTACTTGGATGGGTAACCGTTCTGAACAAACTAATTTATTATCATTCTTCAAAAAAACTTTATTTTTAATACCTATATTTTATTTAATTATTTGAAGTTTGGCGGTATTTTGACAGATGTAAACAAACTTTGACTTATATTATATTCGCTTATAACTTTTAAACTAATTAATGGAATTTCATCGGGATTTTTTTATATTTGTTCCTTAATTTTTTCCGGTTCCAACGATATATACGTCAAAAACCTATTTATACTTTCTGTATTATTAACCGTCAAAGTTTAAAAAATCAAAAATTGATAACTTCAAAATGGCAATATCAAAATAAAATTAGGTGGGCTTGTTTTTCATACAGAGAGGTATATTCGTGCCAAATTTCAACTCGATCAGGACCATTGTCGATATATTAAGATTTTTTAAAATTTTTGCTGACTCAGCAAACTGGGTTCAAGAAGGCGAAAAAATTTGATTTGCCGGGCGGCGCCACTACGGGTAAGGACTGATTTTTCTGCCAAGTTTCAACTCTCTAGGTTAAATACCTTGGGCGCTACGATGATAACACACACACACATACATACATACATACATACAGACGCCATGCTGAAAACCACTCAGGAGGTCTTAAAAACACCCAAAACGGATAATTCCGTTGAAATCTCGAAAACAATTTTTTTTTGACAACAGTACTTTTCTTACTATAGGTAGTGAGGAAAAGTAAAAATAAATAAATAACAAGAAAGAAATAAAACCGAGCACATTCTTAATTAATAGAATTGAAGTCAAAATTCAAAGATAATTGATGATGCATAAAGCCAAAGAGTCGAGGGATATAAAAAAGAATTACTGTGGTGTTTTTAGGTCGGATAACTTAAGTTTTGATCTTCATCCAGCCCCCAGAAGCGAAATACCTTCAGATGACTCTCTAGGAGTTTATGGCCCTCGGAGAAATTCCAGGGACGAAGCTGTAGAAACTATCCCAGGAATCTAATAATAAAATGGAAGCTTGGGGAAGTTAAAGCCGTGCCGGCCTCCGGGTAATTCCCAGACACAAGTTGAGTTTCCGGTTAAAGGACATAATTTTCTGAGAGCTTGGAAATTTACACCGAAAATTTTAGTGGGATTTTGCCCTCTAAAGAACAAGTTTTTATAAGTCTTTACCATTATATTTGAAACTCAGGTTGTCCTGTCATAACCAGAAACCAACTTACATGAATCATCTAAGTAGTTTTATTTCTTATCATAATTACTAATAAAATAATAAATCAAAAACTATAATTTGAGGTATAAATGACATTAGCCAATCATAAATTTAAGAAAAAAAAAAATGATAAAGTAATATAATTTGGTAATTCCAACAATCATAATTTCTCTAAGAACAAAGAACAAGCATAATTTTATTTTTCTTTATAGTAGTTGTATCCTATAATTAATGCTACATATCGTGTTGGGGCGTGAGGGGGGTGAATAAAAGTAATAGATGATAATTCATAAATAAAATTGGCTTGGACGAAATAAGGACGTAATATTAATAAAATTAACTATATTTCATTACTATAAGCACAAAATATCAATCAAATTGGTTAAATTGTATCCTTGTAGGGACGAAAAATTAGTCAAATTTGCTATGTTTCACCCCTATAAAGACGAAACATTAGTAAAATTTGCTATATTTCATCCCTACAAGGACGAAACATTAGTAAAATTTGCTATATTTCAACCCTATAAAGACGAAACATTAGTAAAAATTGCAATATTTCATCAATATAAAGACGAAACATTAAAATTGACTATATTTCATCCTTATAAGGACGAAATATTTCAACTTTAAAATGTCTATACCATAAAATTCTATAGATGAATGATATAATGTTTCCTATTTTCATTCATCCCCTCAGGACCCAACACGATAAGCAGCATACATATATAAGCTACCTCATAAAATATCACTTATCCGAAATGTATAACTATTATAGCTTCAAATAATAAAAATTAAAGCTATTATAGGATCACCGTGGTGCACAGCCAATATCACGGCTATCCTACTACATGAGTTGTGGATGCATACCATTGTGCCGATACATTTTTTAAAATTATTATATTAATATATTTCATAGATAGTAGATAAATCAATAAATTTTCCACAATTAGACCAAGTATAACTTCTATCGCGTAAAAATTTTACGCTCACTGATATCTTTTCCTTCTTTTTTACAAAAAAAAACTTATATTCATTTTATTTTTTTATTTAAAAAACCTAATTAATTTGTATAATAAAAATGCATGTAAATTACAGTAAAATAGTTTATTAGGTTGATATATATTATGGTGTGATAAATAACATAATATCGAATAAAATCGATAAATAACATCGTACTATAATATTCATCAACCTTATTACACTATTTAAAATTAAAAAGTTGTTTATTTTAACGTTATTAAACTTAAAACAAAAGTAATTCAGTAATGCCAGAATAATGTATTCAATTTACTAAATAGTAAATACATTTAATTTTAAATGTATTTAATTATTAATTTAAAAAAAATCCTAATTGCATTGTCACTATTTTCAAATTTAATTTACAAAAGAAGTAATAAAATTCGAACTCTTAATTTTATTTTCACTATTTATCAAATATCTTTTTGCTAAACCACGTAATTGGACTAATAAACCTAATAATATTTTTCATTAATAAAAGTAATATTAATATTAATAATTTTAAATTTATTAATCAAGAAAAAAAAGATATTGATATAATAAACATATTAATTCCTTTCATATGTTTATATTATTATTTTTTTTTTTAAAGTAATTTAATAATGTAATTTTACTTAAAAATAACATAAAAAATTAATTAATGATATCAAGAGGGGTAAATTCTGTAATTTTTTTACATATATCAAAATTATACATATATCAATTTTCGATATTTATGAAAATATGTCACCGTGAATCTGTAAAGCCTCGTCCAGGCTGCCGAACACAGGAAACAAGCCGAGCGTTGGTCTCTGCGCATGCCCAGCGTGAAATGCGCAGGCACACTTTAGACTGGGCATGCGCAGATACCAATGCTCGGCGCGTTTCCTCCTTGGCTTCGGCAGTTTGAACGAGGCTTAAGGTGATGCCAGCGCTGTTTGTGGCCGAGGGGTCGATTCTGTAACTTGGAAACCTCCCTTTGTATCTAATTATATATAACAACATTTGTTATTAAGGTGCGCGTGCGTTCTGTCAACGTGAAGCTGTAATTTTGTTTATTGAAAAATTACAAAAAAAAGTTAATCTTTTGTGTGTGATATATTACAAAACTAATTTGTGGTTGACATATTCGTCAGGTTATGTGTTTATACTTCAAATTGAAGTCGAAATCTAAAACAAAGTGACGCCGTCATTCTTTTTATATTCGTTATCATACGGAATTTTAGGACTACGTTTGTGTAAGGAGTTTTATCTTGTTTTATAATTATATTTGGGCCGTTTTATTGTGTTTTGTTGTTATGTTTGTATTATTACTTTAAAGGTAAGAGAAAATTGGAAATGTGTTTTATTTCTATTTAAGTATAATTATAATTTATACAAATATCTCTAATACAGTGTTATATCTGCAATATAAATATACATATCGCAAATATAACACTGAATTAGGGACAAACATCAAAATTAAACAAAAATTATAATTACCCTTTCAATTGAAATAAACCACTTACGAAATTTATCTAATTTCACTTACGAAATTTCGCTCATTATAACGGGTATTAGAATAATTACAAAAGAACGAAACAACTCAATAAAACAATACACAAAGAAATATAATAAGAGATAAAACTCCTTTTATAACTGAAAGTTATTTCAGTATAAAAACGAAAAAAACAACATAATTGCGTCACTCCCTTTTGGATTTCGACTTAATATTACACACAATATATCAACTTTTTGTAATTTTACAATAAACAAAGTACAATTTCACGTTGACAGATTGCGCGCGCATTTTCATAACAGGTTTTGATATATAATCACATGAAAAAGGAGGTTTCAAGTTACAGAATCCACCCCCAAGTATAATTGAATTTTACGAAATAAAACATATTTGCATTATGATTTAATTGCAAAAGAAAAAAATGTACATATGGTGCAAAAAAATGGGCTTGACATTATTAATTAAGCATGTGACAATTAAATTAATGGCTTGGTATTAATTAACTACTTTTTTTTCATTATATGTACACAACAAGTGTATATTAAAATTACTTTTCAATTTCTTGATTAATTATAATGTGTTTTAATATGTTTTTCTTAATTATCTACTATGAATAAGCGGAGACCAAATATATATTTTTTTTAATATGTGATTATTTCTAATTATAAAGCTACCAAATATTTTTCATTCTTTAATATTTTTTTTTCCAATATTCCTTTTGTTCTTATTTACAAAAATGTAAAGAAAAAAATAAAATAATATAGATATTATTATTTAATAAACTACAAATTTAAAATATCTGTAAAAAGCCAACCCAGTATTAATAATAATTATGTAAATAAAATGTTATTTAATAATGTGTCATATTGATTAGCTAAATAATTGATTTGCAGCGATGATTAATATTAATTATTAATTATTGAAAAGACGTCGTACAAAGCTACCTATACTGTGGTTTTCAATTAGTAAATTAAATATTGTGATTAATTAGTTAAAATCTTATTAATTATTAACTTAATTACAATGAATAAATAATGGAAAGTATTCATTTTTTACGTGATTGGTAAAAGCTCGGTGCTGTATTGATTGTTTTTTTTAGTTTGCGTTTTTTCCAATATATATATATATATATATATATATATATATATATATATATATATATATATATATATATATAAATATATTAAATTACAATTGTCTCAAAATATTCCTTGAGTTAAAAAAAAAAAATATCCAACAGTGGGTGATTTGAATAGAATTTATTTCAAAATTTACGCAGTTGAAAAAAAAATGAAATGGCACAAAAAACTAAAAAAAAAAAAATATAATAAAATAAAAGTAAAAAAAAATAAATAAATGAAATTAAAATACTTTATATTATCATTATTAAAAAAAATACGTACCCATGTCACCTTTTTAACGGTTAAATAACGTGAGAAGAAACAAAAAAAGAAAAAAAAGATTAATTGATGTTTTAAACAAAAAATAAAAGAAACATGTTAATTATTATTAAGAATGTCCACTAAAAAGACAAATATTTATTAAGTACATGTCATTATTATAAATATATATTTGTGTAATTATTCAGTCATTGCATGAATCAAATTAATAATAAAGAAAGTTCAAATTAATGGCTATCCATGTCCTCAGATTCAATACATCGATAGTATCATGAAATATTGATCCTTTCATTTCTGTAATAATATTAATTTTAAGAAACGTATGTAATTAAAGAATATTCTGATAAAACTGTAACTAAATGAAATAATAATAGAGCTGGAAAAATTAGAAGTATAGAAAAAGATTTTAAGTAAATTGAACGGTAGTTAAAAATAAATAATAATATAGCTGTAAATCTTAGTATATAACTTTGATTTTGGATTGTAACAACTAAATTATGACAGGAATTAGGGCATTGCTAGAGGTTCTTAAAGGCGGAAATACACATGCTAGTAAGAAAGCATGCCAGTGGCGAGTTACTAGCACGGCAGTAGCTGGCATGCTGCTGAAGCTGTGTACATTTGCCAGTAAAACGTCATGCTTTTATCATCCGAATGATGAGTGATGCTGGAGCTGCTAGCGCAAGGCACGCTTCATCAGTTCCCCCACCCTTCGACTCGTATACGTACGATTTATCATGTTTTTCATTCGCATGGTTTTTTTATGTATACACATGATAGTAGCTCTCCTCAGCGAGCTACTGGCATAGTTTTTAAAAAGTTACTAGCATGTGTTTTTCCGCTTTATTGGATTCAAATAAAAATGTCTCTTCATGTAAAATAATACTTTTTGATACATCAAAGCAATTTTAAGCCTTTATAAATCCATGATTAGTGCCAGCTATGGAAGAACTAAAGTTGGTGTTACGTTGATCAGTAACATAATATCCCCCTTCAACACTAGTGCTGACATTGTCGACATTGTAAAGGCAAAATACAGCTGCGATGATGATTTATTTAAAACCACAACTAGACTGTAAGCTGAAAAGATTAGCAGTGAACTTAGTATAAAGTTTGTTATCATTAAACAAATTATGAATGAAGTTCAAGGTCTTCTGGTGGTGACCACGTCGGGTTTAGGTCCCCAGTGAGATGCCGTCACCAGTAAAAGACCTACTCGTACAACTTAATATTGAAATCAACCCTGTAAGCCGGTAGTATAAATAATTATATAGTTAGTAAAAGTATAGTAGTAAACCTTGAATACGGGCTTTAGTTATTAAAATTTTGTTAAATAAATAAATATATAGCAGAAAAGATTACCAGTAATCCTAGAATTAGGTTTGTAGTAATTAAACAAACAATAAAATAAGCTGAAATTATTATTAGTAAATATAAAAAGAATACGATTTAAAAAAATTAAAATGAAGTTAAATAAATAATTATATAGCTTAAAAATTAATAGTAAATCTAGAATAATAATTTTGTTATTGAACTGAACTTCAATAAAAAAACAATTATTCAACCGAAATTATTTTAATAAACCTAGAGTAAGTTTTGTATTAAGTAAAATTTAGTTAAACTAGTGATAGCACGTAAAAGTAGCATTATGGCGTATCGGCCATGCTTTTTTCCAATATGGCTATCAAGAATAATGTTTTAAGAAAAAATCCTAATTTTTTAATCTACCTGAAAAGAGCTTTAAAATGACATGTAACATGCCATATAAGCATACAATTTATTTATCATCTTCATTTCTGCCACATTTATTTTTAAAATGCTGGAAAAAATTTAAAATAGTGTACTAATAAGTTCTTCATTCCATTCCCACTCTTAAAGACCTTTAAAACGATGTATTACAGTCGAGTTGACAAATAAATTATTTTTTAGATTAGTCGTCCGCCATATTGGTTACTATCATTAAAATATTAAATGTGAAATTTTAATACATAACGTATTCTTGTCCTACTGCTAAAAACGTATAAAACGATACATTTCATGTCACTATGATTAAAAACTCTTTTAAATATTAAGTATTAAAACTTCCAAAAACTTTAAAAATCAAATACTGAGATGCATCTGTGTGCCCAATTTCGTTTAAAACGATCCATTTTTGCGGCAGCAATCATAAGACAATCAAAAAATCAAACTTTTCAAATTCCAAGTCTCTGAAATAAAGAACTTACATAGCTCATTTAATAAATAATGAAATAGCTAGAAATATCATTAGTTATTCTACAGAAATGTTAATAGTTTAATTGTAATTTACTTTAAACATTCATATTAATATTTATATGAACATAAATTCAATTTGATAATGATGTTCTTTAAAAATACTGTGCTTATTATAGACGTGAAGTTTTTTAATTAAGATCACATTTATCTGGTTTAAATAAGAAATTAAAAAACAGCATTTCCCTTACATGCCTGTAAGAGTTTTGACAAGAACCTGAGAAATAATTAATGTTTAATAACCAAGTTAGACAACAATTTGGCTATTCACTGTGTAAATTCGGAGAGAGAAAGGGCCTCATGATACAGACAAGGGCCTCATGATACAGACAAGGGCCTCATGATACAGACAAGGGCCCCGAGATACAGACTCGAATAACCTGACAGATAGACAGAAGGCCCTCTCTGAAACTCGCCTTAACTGTCATCTACAAAACAACCAAGTCTTA